>PVIW01014666.1:0-22443 GCA_004026585.1 Noctilio leporinus
CAGGGGGAAAGGGGTTGGGGGGAGGGGGGAGGCAGAGGGAAAGAAGGGGAGCAGCTTAGACAAGAACCTAGTATAAAGGAACCATGGACATGGACAACAGGTGGGATTGACTTTGGGGGGAATGGGTGGGTGGGGAGGGGGACAGAGGGGAGCAAAAAGGGGATGGATGTAATACAACAACAATAAAATTTTAAAAAAAGAAAAAAAAGAAACTTCCCTGCCATTGCAAGTCATGCAAGTTCAGGAAGCATAGAGAGTCCCAGTGAAGATGAACCCAAACAGGCCCACTCTAAGACACATCAAAGTAAAATGGCAAATTTTAAATATAAAGAGGGAATCCTAAAAGCAGCAAGAGACAAACAGCTAATAATATACAATGGGGCTCCAATAGTGGGAATAGACCTTTCTAGCAATGAAGGCTCCAAAACTGGGGGTGCCTGGGAAAAGGTATTAATGCTATGGTAAACTTCATTATTCAAATGTGAACATACCTAATCTATACCTCAACAAACTCTTTAAATAGTTCAGCAGTTAGTTTTGGACCATGTAGGAAGTCAACCACAAGTTCAAAAAATAGTTAGAATAATATTCTATACAATTATTTAAGTCCTATGGGGTATTTTTTTTTACCTCAAATTAGTAGATACCATAACTTCTACTCTATTGGGACCAGCTGAGCACTGCAGGTGCCATCATTTCTGAAGTCTTCAACTGGTGAAATATGTGTAGAGGAGAAACAGAGGGTATTGAGGAAAATGGGGCCTCTGCATGGCAAAAAAAAAAAAAATCTACTGTCTAAGATGGAAAACTCCAAAAATAATAAACTGTAGTTCTAGTAGCTTAGAATAAAGTTGAATTGTATTATTGAAGGGGATGGGATCTGACTCAGAAACAAAATTCAATTTTTACTGTGGGTTTGGCACTGTCTCTAGGACAGCTTTCTCAAAAGTGAGTTATGCAATACACCATTTCTGTGATATATTTCACAAAAGTAGCATTTCAGTGTAAAATAAGTTTTAATAAAAAAGGAAAATGTTTAATTTACTATAATATATCTAAAATATTATCATTTAACATATAATAATTATATAAGCTATTGACATTTTAAATTTTTTATATTAACTCTTAAAATTCAGTATGTACTTTAAATATTTATAAATATATGTATGTGTGTAAATGCATTTGTGCATGTGTTTGGTAATATTGCAATTGATATTACCTTAAAATGTAATTCTTTAAACAAATGAATCAATAAGCAATAATTAAAACTTTAGCCCTGGATGGTGGCTAAGTGGACAGACAGCAGGCTGTGAGCCCAAAGGTCGCTGGTTCAGCTCCCAGACAGGGCACATAACCAGGTTGCAAGCCAGGTCTGTAGCTGGAGGCAGGTGAAAGGCAACCATACAGTGATGTTTCTCTCCCTTTCTTCCTCCCTCCCTGACTCTTCTCTCTAAAAATAATGACTAAAATCTCTTAAAGGAAACTTTATATTAATATGGTTTGAGAGGCTGACAGAAGGCAGTACTTAAACGGTGAATTATCTGGATGTGAAAGAAAAAAAAGAGGTACACATTAGAGGTTACAGAATAGACAAAGGGATGTCAAGAAAAATAAAGGAAATGGAGAAGCCAAAGAGCTTACATGCATATCACATAGACATGAACTAAGGGGGACATTGGCAGAGGAAATGGAGGGCACTGGGTGGAGGAGGACAAAGAGGGAAATAGTACAACTGTGACAGCAAAATCAATAAAATATATATAATTTTTTAAAGATTTTATTTATTATTTTTAGAGAGAGGGGAAAGGAGAGAGGCAGAGGGGGAGAGAGACATCAATGTATGGTTGCCTTTCACCTGCCTCTAGCTACAAAGCTGGCTGGAAACCTGGTTTGCAACCTGGTTATGTGCCCTGGCTGAGATTCAAACCAGTGACCTTTGGGTTCACAGGATGTTGCCTTATCCACTGTGCCACCAGCCAGGGCTAATAAAATATATTTTTTAAGAATAAAAAGAAACTAAAGAGGGTATTTCTTTATTTGTTCCTGTTATATTCATTGTAGGTTTTCCCCTATAATAAGGTACTTTAAAATCTTAACATATATAAAATAATAATATGGTTAAAATCAAAATTTTATATAAAGGTACACATTTACACAATGGAGTATTTCTTGGCAGGAAAGAAGGGAGGAAGAAAAAGAAAAGAAAAGAAAGAAAATTTCACCCTTTGCAACAGCATAGATGGACCTGGAGAACGTTATGCTAACAATTGCCATATGACTTCACTCATGTGTGCAATCTAATGAACAAACTGTACTAACAAACAAAATAGTAACAGACTCACAGAGAGCAGGCTACCAGCTCAGGACCTGGTGAGGGGGTGGTGGAGGCAATTGAGCAAAAAAGAACTCATGGAAACAGACAATAGTGTGGTAATTGTGGGGTTGAGGGTGGAGTGGAAGAGGGGAAAGAGGGGATAAGTGATGGAAAAAATACAATAAAAATAATGTTAAAAAATCAAAAGGGTAAAAAAGCAAAGAAATAAAAATAGTATGTAAATATTTTTCAATCTGATGCTCTGATCATTGACTCTCCATAGGATTTATTCTAAAGAATAAAAGGATTTCAAATAAAACTTCATGACATATATGAAATAATTAGTAGCCAGTTAAGTTCACTCAGGAGAGACACAAAGAGAACAAGTTCTCATATTTTGGTGCAAATTCAGCTTTTTATATTGTAGTCTGTAGCTTTCAGCCACACGTTATACTCTATTGTTTCAAACTTGTACATCACTCTTATCAGTACCTTTCCACTCCTAGTAGACAACAATGTACACAAAAGACATTGCCCGTTTATAAGTTACATTTTATATATATACATACCTGGAGTTGTTTTAACAAAAATATTGAAAATTAAAATTGCATACAGTTTTTAAAAATAACTGTGGTTGGTTATGGTGCCTTGAATAAAGGGGGCTTCACTGACATTGATATTTTGAATAGTCCCTTTAGTGATAAGCAGTAACAACTGAGGTTTGTTATAGTATCACAGTGTTATAACAATATAATTAGAGTAAGAATAGGTGTGTTTGTCTTATGTAAAGTGGAAAGAGGACAATTGTGGAAAGAAGTTGAGAAAGAAAATCAGGCCTAACAACTAGACAATAAGTAAATCCTTAGTTAAATGTATTTTTATTAAATTTATTGGGGTAACATTGGTTAACACAATTATTCAGGTTTTAAGTGTACAATTTTGTTATACTGTTATTGTAGAACTGTCCGTCAGAGCACCAGGGGTGTCTCTGCCCATTGGCCAAGGTGGCAGCAGGGGGATGTTCTTACAGTGAACGACCCAAAGGCTAGAGATATGAATGGATAGGGCCCTGAGTGCATCAAAACCTGGAAAGATAATTGAATTAGGAAAAAAGCCCTCCCCTCCCTATCCCTATAAGAACTGTGGCTTGAACAGGAAGACTGAGATGGCCTTAGACACCAGAGCCCACCATCTTCCCAGGTTGTGCTGCACCTGAATAAACCTCTTTTCCTTTTGCACCAGTACAGGCCTCATGAATTTGGCTTTTCATAGCTACAGGCAGCCAAACCTCCGTTTTTTGTTTGGTAAAATACATCATCTGTATATTGCATTGTATGTTTACCATCCAAAGTCAAATTTTTTTCCATCACCATACATTTGACCCCCTTTACTCCTTACTACCACACTAGCCCCCTTCCTTCGGTAACCGCCATACTGTTATCTGTGTCTATGAGTTTCGTTTGTTTGTTTTTCTTGTTTGTTCATTTGTTGCTTTCAGTTTTACATACCATACCTCTTGTATACAAAGTATGACCAGAGGGTATCCAGCCATGTAATATGAAAAATAGACATTTATTGAAGAAAATACAAGATACAAGAAACATTGTACATAGGACAATGACACCTCAGTCCCCTTTAAAATGGACACCTTGGGACCTCACACAGTTCTTCCAATGATTATCAGCTTCTCCATTATTGACGGTTGGTCTGAGATCTCTTTCCTTTCAAAGATGATTTTAGTTTTGGGAAAAAACAGAAGTCACAGTTTGCCAATATGGTCTATAAGGGGACTGAGTCATCTGGGTGATTTGATGTTTTGCCAAAAAAAATCTGCACAAGTCACATGCATGAGTGAGTGAGTTGTTGTAGTGAAGCTGCCAACCACCAGTTGCCCATAGCTGCAGCCTTGTAAATCATCCAAATAGTTACTGCAGAGGAATATTCAGGCTTAATGCAAAATGTGACACAGATTCATTGTTCTACCTGCTCAGCCATTTTGAATGCAATGTCCACACAGTATGCTCACACAATGGCATCTACCACTCCCATTGACTAGTACTGCAAAGTCGTCACTTTTCATGTATGTGCATTCCAGTTCACTCTCCTTGGCTGCCAGGTTACATCAATGTCACATGAACCATTCTCATTATATTAACAATGGCTTGACTTTTTCCAGAGAAACCTTGTATATATACCACATCTTCTTTATTCAACCATCCTTTTTACCCAATAACCTATTGAAAACATTTATTTCCATGTCTTGGCCACCATGAATATACATATTTTAAAAAGAACAAAAATTAACTATCTAAAGGTTAAATTTCAGCTTTTGTCCTTGAACACAGTACACATAGTTTGTTATAATAACTAGCCAGATAATTCCAACATCTGGAGACACTACTTGTTTCTGTATTTCTAAGGCTTTTTCCTGATTGTTTCATGTCTGCTTGCTGGACACTATGTTTGAAATTTTCCTTAGAGAAAAACTACAGGGGCTAAATATGTTTTTTTTGTTTGTTTTGTTTTTTTAATTTTTTTTTATTTCATTATTTTTAGAAAGAGGGGAAGGGAGAGAGGCAGAGAGGGAAAGAGACATCAATGTATGGTTGCGTTTCACCTGCCTCCAGCCACAGACCTGACTGGAGACCTGGTTTGCAACCTGGTTATGTGCCCTGACTGGGGAATCGAACCTGCGACATTTGGGTTCGCAGGCCGGCGCCTTAACCACTGTGCTACCAGCCAGGGCTAAATATGTTTTTGTCTCTTCCAGAGAGAATTATTTCTCTTTTCCCACTGAGCAAAAGAACATTGACAGCCTTTTATCTGCCTGAAACCCTTTCTTTGCTTAATTTCCTTAATACCATTCTCACCCCATGTGTGTCCCTCCTTTCTACGTATTTTCTGCTGATCCTTTCTTATTTGTCTGACCTCTGAATGTTGGATCAACCCAAGGCTCAGTCATTGGATTTTTTCTGTTTTCTTTCTAAGTTTAATCCTAAAATGCTCTCATTCAATCTCATATTTGAAAACTCAATCTATATATTGGAATCTATATATTGGCACCATTTCCATTACCACTTTTTGGGTTAAAGCCTTTTTTAATTTTTTTGGCTTATTTATTATATGATATTATAAATAAGACATATTGAGATTGAACTCATAGCATATGAGAAACCAGTGTTGACCACCAATCCATGATATATTTTTTTTATTTTCAATTTCAGTTAATATATTGATATAGCTGGCATTTTATATAACAGTACAAATGATCATCACAGGTTTTTCTGCTCATATTTTATCTTTCTCAACCCTAAATAAAATCAGGCTATAGTATGTGTAGATTTGAAGAGGAAGTGATGGGTAGACAATACAAGATGTCAATAAGCAATGAGTAATATTTTTAGAGGAAATGAGTATCAAGGGAGAATAAGAAAACAATAAAATTATCACAGATGCACATGTATGGAAAACATTAAGTAATAGTAAACTTAAGAAAGAGGTTGTATAAAGTGTGGCAGTGACATATGCATTAATATTCCCATTGTTTCACTTGAAATTTTTAATTAAACTTTAGTTTTAGCATTTTCTTTTGGCTTTGAGACTTTCTGTATTAGACACTAGTATCAGTATGAAACTATCACACATAATCTCACTATAATCCAGTTACATCTAAATAAAATATAAGTAGGCATTTTCCATTTGCATAATTTAAAAAGATGATTTAATTTAATTTAATATTCTATCAGTTGTGAATGTTTAAAATGCTATAACTCTATCTTACATAAATTGGACATCAAGGCCTTCACTAATGATGTGGGGTGGTGGGTAGGAAGATACATAAGAGGTATTTTTATTTTAAATAATTTTTATTTTTCCATTACAGTTAACATACAATATGATATTAGTTTCAGGTGTACAGCCCAAGATTAGATATTACTAAGTGATCCAATAAATCTATGCATTTGACACCATGCAGTTATTACAATATTATTGACTATATTCCCTATGCTATACTTTATATTCTGTGACTGTTCTATAACTATCATTCTTGACAGAGTAAAAATTCAGATTTCTAATAAATTACATCGATTATTATATAATATTATAGAAATTTCAAGTCTAGGCCCATGTAATTTCTACTTCCTTATTTACTCCTCTCCTTATTCAACAACAACAACAAAAAACATTATACTTATTTAATCACCTCTTGCTTGTATCATGATTTACACATCTCTTTTATTATCTCATTATACTTCCTTGATACCACCCTTTCTCCATGAAGTGATCAGTTTCCACTTGCAAAGAATATCTTTTTATTCTTGACTGTAATGTTTAATATTGGATAATTAAATATTAGATATCCGGTATCCCTTCTTTTTCCCTTGGCTCCCATCCAGTAATGATATAAATATGGAGTAGACAGAGGGATGTTAAGAAGAACAAAGGAAATAGAGAAGCCAAAGAACTTATATGCACGACTCACGGACATGAACTAAGGGGGCATTGCTGGAAGGAATGGGTTACTGGGTGGAGGGGGCAAAGGGGAAGAAATTGGGGCAACTGTAATAGCAAAATAAATAAAATATATTTAAAATAATAATAAAACTAAATATGTAGTGGAACTGAGATGGAGGTACACAGGGAAACTTACCTTCTGTCTTTTAGAAACTTTTTTAAATTTGTGGGCTGATTATGGCTCTTTTTATTTCTTTCCAAGTAAAGAAATTTAAGATAAACTCTAAAAGAAAATTCTAAGATGAGCCCTGGCTGGTGGCTCAGTAGATTGGCGCTGGCCTGCAAACCCAAAGGTTGCTGGTTCAATTCCCCAGTCAAGGCACATAACCAGGTTGCAAGCCAGGTTCTTGGCTAGAGGCAGGTGAAAGGTAACCATACATTGATGCTTCTCTCCATTTCTTCCTCCCTCCCTGCCCTTCTCTCTGAAAATAATAAATAAATATTTTTTAAAAAGAAAATTCAAAGATGAAATCAAAGAAATATAATGTTTAATTTTTAATTACTGACATTGAATAACTGATCACTTGGGGAAAAAATCATTATATTCATACCTTATACCAACAATAATTCAGGTGGATATAAATAAAGTCATAAAATTATTGGAAGAAAATATTGACAAAATCAAGATGAGCAGTGTGTCAATAATGGCAACAGATTTTGAAATAATAAAACAAAAGAGAAATATGTTTTATTGCATATTAACCAGATTTTCTTATACCACCACCATAAGTTATCTTAAATGTTAAATAACATATCATTCAATAGGATTTGTAATATATAATATCTACAAAGATGTAAGTATACAAATATCTTAGAAAAGAATAAGGAATTATTTTTTCAAAATCAATTAAAGGATAGTAATATTCTTTTCATATATAAAGCACAAATTACCAATAAACATTTGAAAAATTGCTATATGTCATTAACAATCAATAAAATGGTAATCAAAGAAAACAAAAGAACAAAACATTATTTGGATTATCATTTTGGTAAAGATTTAAGTACACTGATAATACATCTTAACCTTAAATGTTATTAATCCACCTTCCAGTCTCTGAGGATGTGGCCCCAATTCCTATGTGCATTAGTTAGCACTTGTTTTGTTTTATTTTCCATATTAATTATATTTTACATTCATTAGTCACTCTAAAGCAGAGTTACTAATACCACTTTTTTTTAACAGTTGATATTACCTAATTCAAGTTGCCCGTATAAAGCATCTTCAGTTGTACCTGTGGTAAAGCTTTTAAGGGAGGCATTCTGTGTTAAAAATGTGTTCAAATTGTTAAATCAAATCATCAACTTTCCAAAGAGCATAGAGGATTTCTTATTTTTCTTTATCTGTTTACTAGTTTTTCCTTCTACCTAGCTATTCAGATTACAGATATACAGTAGTTCCTTTTTAATTTTAGATTAAAATTGTAATCTGATTGAAAGTCAGCCCTCGAAACAAGGGTTTGAAAAACAAAAACAAAAAAAAAATGTAATCTGTAAGTGTCAGATGTAAGTATGTAAAAGTTGATGTTGCTTGTGAATGCATTTCCGTTGCTACCTTTGAGTGAAAGTTGAGTGAGAAAACATAACTAGATTGTATCCACATCATTACTAATAATTCTTGTTTAATCGTGATTTCCGCAAAGGATCTTGAGTAAAACAAAAACTGAAGCTTGAGTAAGAGACTAAAGAGTAAGTATGTTCATATTTCTCAAATCAATTTTTTCTATTTTGAAATTTGGAAAAATAATTTAAATATTTCCTGTCACTATTTTGTGTATATGTTACATATAAACACACATGTATATATGAGTATATGTGAGTATGTGTTTTTTTAATATTTGAATAGTTCATAAAGATGAGAAATTAATTTTATTTTTTAATGAAATTTTGTTTTCAAGAATATTATCATAGAATCAAATAAGGAAGTCTTTATACTTGTTTTATGTTATTCATGTGTGCAACAGTCAAATTTGATAGGCATATAATGCAAAACCTACTGCCCCCCCTCAATAGCTACTACACACACATGTTAGTGTGTACATACACAATCTCAGTTATAGAAATACATCTCTTTCAACTAAATGAGTCTTGGTTTGACATTTTATCTTAAAATTTTTGTCTTTTTAAAAACATAAATACTTTTTCATGTGCAAGTATATCAAATAAAAAATTAATTAAGTTATACCTGCATTGTAAATAATTTGTCAGAACGTTTCTAAGACATGTTTCTGAAGTAGGTAAATAGAAGGAGAAAAGGTTTGTTTTGTTTCCTGGAATAATATACAGGATCAGCAGAGACTTTTGCTAGAGGTTCCAATAGACATGAAGAAAAGAAAGGAAGAAATAAAGGCGCACTCTAGGATACAGCAACCTTTCATTTCTTAATTTGAGCTATTGAAGGCATTTTGAGTGTGGGTCCACAGAACAGGATGGGATAATAGCATTCAAACCAATTTTTTGCCCATGAGCCTGCCTATATCAGTGTTTGTCCTCTCTGATGGTGTCTACATACTCTGAAAGTTGGTTTTTGCTACTTGGATCCCATCCAAAGTATCTTGTCAAAAAAGGAACCTACGAACAAGATTTGGTTGAAACAAGCCATCTAATAGCACACCATCCAAAAGAAATACTAATTCTAGTCTAACTGGACTATAGTTTTAAGTTTTGCCCTATATACTACCAGTAAAATTAAAAAGTGTATCCCCACACAACTAAAGAACATTCTAGAAAAAAGGATCAGACAGCCCTGGCTGGTGGCACAGTGGATAAGGTGCTGGCCTGCAAACCTGAAAGTTGCTGGTTCAATTCCCAGCCAGGGCACATAACCACGTTGCAAACCAGATCTCCAGCCATCTCTGTAGCTGGAGGCAGATGAAAGGTAACCTTACGTTGATGTTTCTCTCCCTCTGTCTCCCTTCCTTCCCCTCTCTCTAAAAATAATAAATAAAATCATAAAAAATAAAATAAAGAACAAGATAGGGCCTGGTCTCAAGATTATCACTATCTAATTGAGTTATAAGTAATAAATAAGCAATATGATACAGTTCTGACATTAGGATAACAGATACAGGAACACAGTGAAGATGTATTTAGCCTAAAGAAAAATTTTTAAAGAATTTATAAAGAAATAAAATTTATTTTAAAAAGAAATTATAGCCCTGGTTAGTGTGGCTCAGTGGATTGAGCCCTGGCCTGCAAACCAAAAGGTCACCAGTTTGATACCCAATCAGAGCACATGCCTGGGTTGCAAGCCAGGTCTCCAGCCAGGTCCCCAGCAGGAGACAGGTGAAAGGCAACCATACATTGATGTCTCCCTCCCTCCCTCCCTTCTCTTTCTGTCAAATATTAATAAATAAAACCTAAAAAAAATAATTATAAAATTACAACTGCAGAACTGTACCCTCAAGTAGTTTTATCATTTTATATTTCTAGTAGCAGTATATAGAAATCCCAATTGCCTCATGCTATCCCCTACTTGTTCTTGTTAGTAGATTTAATTTTGATTATCCTAATAAATGTTTAGTAATATTTTTATCATTTTAGGTTTCATTTCCATGATGACTAATGATGTTGAGTTTCTCTTCTTGTGCACATTTGCCATTCATGCATCTTCCTTTGTGAAGTTATAAAATGTTCAAGTCTTTGACCACATTTTTGTTAAACTTTTTAATTAGTAAATTGTATGTACATATACATATCTACAGGTATAGTTCTTATATTTTATTGCATTGTACATGTAATATAAAGTTACTAACATTTCATATAACATTTCATACAGATATATGAAATACATGATTTTTGTCAGATTCATGTTTCCTAGTATGTATGATTTTTCTAGTGCATGACTTTTTTCACTTTTTAACACTGTATTTCAAAAAGCAGAGATTTTTTAAAAATATCTTTTATTCATTTTTCTATTACAGTTTTCCCAAATTTTCCCCTTTTGCCCTCCTCCTCCCAGTACCACCATTCCCTCTGGCAATGCCCCCTTAGTTCCTGTCCATGTGTCATGCATATAGTAAGTTCTTTGGCTTCTCCATTTTCTTTGTTCTTCTTAACATCCCCCTGTCTATTCTGTAACCATCAATGTGTACTACTTTTTTTTCACATCCAGACATTTCACTATTTAATTACTGCCTTCTGTCAGATTCTCAAATCATATTAATACAAAGTTTTCTTTTCATTATTTCAAAATGCTTACATTAATTCACTTGTTTAAAGAATTACCTTTTTAAGTAATATCAATTGCAATATTACCAAATACATGCACAAATATATTTACAGACAAACATATTTTTCCACATATTTAAAGTACATACTGGATTTTTGAGTTAATACAAAAAATTTTAAATGTCAATACCTTATATAATTATTAGATATTAAATGATAATATTTTAGATATGTTGTAGTAAATTAAGCATTTTTTTCTTTAATACTTATTTTACTCTGGAATGCTACTTTTGTGTAATATTTATCAAGAAATGGTGTATTGCAGAACTCACTTTTATGAAAGCTTTCCTAGAGACAGTGCCAAACCCATAGTGAAAAATGAATTTGGTTTCTGAGTCAGATCCCACCCCCTCTGATAATACAACTCAACTTTATTTTAGGCTACTAGAACTACAACTTACTCTTTTTGGAGTTTTCCATCTTAGTAGATTTTTTTTTTTTTTTTTTTTGGCCATGCATAGGTCTTACATCTTTCAATGCTCTGTTTTCCCTCCACATGTTTCACCAGTTGAAGCCTTCAGAAATAATGACACTTGCAGTGCTCAGCTGATCCCCACAGAATAGAAGGTATGATATCTGCTAATTTGAGGTAAAAAATAAGAAACCCTAAGATTAAAATAATTTTGTAGAATAGGATTCTAGCTATTTTTGAACTTTTGGTTGACTTCCTATGTGGTCCTAAGCTAACCACTGAACTATTTAAGAGTCTGTTGAGGTAGAGATTAGGTACATTCACATTTCAATAATAAAGTTTACTATGGCATTAATACATTTTCCCAAGCATCCCCAGTTTGGGGGCCTTCAAAACTAGAAATGTATATTTCCACTACCTATTTGAAATATAGAATCTCCTCTAATTTACATGCTAATATGAGAATATGTATTGCCTATGTACATGAATCATATAGTTTAGTAGTTTGCAGCTTCCATCCCAAATTGGTCTTCATTCTCAGCATCTTTTCTAACCTAAAGATTGACTAATTTTTTGGGCACAGTGGATAAGGTGCCGGCCTGCGAGCCTGAAGGGCGCCAGGGCGCATCGCCGGATGCGGCCTGGTCCCCAGCCAGATCCCCACACTGATGTCGCCCTCCCCTCCCTTCTCTCTGGAACTAATAAATAAAATCTTTTAAAACAATAAAAAAAAAAGATTGACTAATTTTTCAACACACCAACTACCAGTTGGTTGATATTTAAAACATAAATTGCTAACAAAATCTATATATTATATCCCCACAAACAGGCACATATTTTGTAACAATGAATAAGGAAGATAGCATGTCTTCTATGTAATACACATCTACATTTTCTTACTTTTTTCCTTAACTGCAGTTGATTTTTCTGTTATTGCAAGTAACATGATTTTCCCATCTTATGAAATAATTCCAATCTAAGAAAACTTAACCTGCAGTGATGCAGATTAAATAAAGTATAAAATTATACCATATTTAATAAAATCTATTAATACCAAGATTATTTTAAAGTATTTATAAGTTAAAGTTGGTTCTTGTCTATTCAGCTAACATGTATCTTTTGATTGGTGCATTTAATCCACTTACCTTTAAGGTTATTACAAGTATTTACCTTTAAGGGGATTATTCATTATCTATTTTCCCTTTGTACCCATGTTCCTCTCTGTCTCTCTGTTTCTTCATCTTCTTAAAGCAGACCATTTGGCATCTCTTGCAATGCTGGTTTGGTGGAGATGTATTCTTTTAGCTTTCTGGGAAATAAGGGAAACTCCTTATTTCACCTTCCATTTTGAACAAGAGCCTTTCTGAGTAGTGAAGTCTTGGTTGTAGACCTTCGTTTTTCATTGTTTTCAATATTTTTTGCCTTTCCTTTCTAACTTATAGTGTTTCTGTTGAGAAATCAACTGGTAACCTTATTGGAGCCCCCTTGTATGTTATTTGTTGTTTCTCTCTTGATGCTTTTAGGATCCTCTCTTTGTCTTTGAAATTTGCCATTTTAATTATAATGTGCCTTGGAGTGGGCCTGTTTGGGTTCATCTTCATTGGGGCCCTCTATGGTTCCTGCATTTGTGTGACTTTTTCTCTTCTCAAGGTAGGGAAGTTTTCCGTCATTAATTTTTCAAACAGGTTTTCTATCCCTTGCTACTCTTCTCCTGGTATCCCTATGATACAGATATTATTACATTTCATGTTTTCCTGCACCTCTCTTAAAACCTCTTCATTCTTTTTCAGTCTTGTTTTGTTTTGTTGCACTGTCTGGGAATTGTTTTTTTACATTGACCTCCAGCTCGCTGGATCCTCTGCTTTCTCTAGCCTGCTTTTGATTCCTTCTACTGTGTTTTTCAATTCAGAAATTGTATTCTTCATTTCCTCCTGGCTCTTATTGATAGTTTCTATGTCCTTTTTAATGCTTGTATAGTTCTCAGTAAGTTCCTTGTAGCTTCCCTGGAGTTCTTCGTAGTTCACCTGAAGTTGTTTGTAGTTTTCTTTGAACTCACTGAGCTCGTTGAGCTTCCCTGTCATCATTATTTTGAATTCCATGTCTGATTGTGCTTGCCTGTATTTCATTTTGCACTCTTTCTGGGGATTCCTCCTTTCCTTACGATAAGGGTTTGTTTCTTTGTCACCCCATTTTAGGTGACTCTTCTGGTTTGTTTCTGCTTTAACTTACTCTTTGTGGTGTGACTGTCTGTGGTGTAGAGGTACACTTTTTTTACTTCCTGGATCCTTGCTTGGTGACATCAGCCAGTTGGAAACTACCAGAGATCCCCTGTCTTTCTGTGTCCTTCAGTTTTTAATCCAGTCAACCTGTGATCTTTGGTCAAGTTTAGGCACTGCTGGGCAGGGCAGATTAATTCCTATAGGTGGGGCTGTGGCTTCCCCTCAGGCTACTGCCCTTTGGAGAAGAGTGGTCTGCCAGCTGTATGGGGGATGGGTCAGCAATGGATTCACAGGTTGCTCCCTCAACTCTCCCCCTAAAGCCACTGCCCCAAGCTCTCCCCAAGTGTCCCTAGTCTATTCTGCCCTTTCTCCACCAGAGTCCAGGGTAAGCCGGTGCCAATGTATTTTTGTGCATGGTCCCTTTAAGAACTGTGTTCCTTGGCCCTGGCTGGTGGCACAGTGAATAAGGTGCCGGCCTGCAAAGGTCGCTGGTTCAATTCCCAGCCATGGCACATAACCAGGTTGCAAGCCACATCTCCAGCCAGTTCCATGGCTGGGGGCAGGTGGAAGGCAACCATACTTTGGTGTCTCTCTCCTTCTTTGCCTCTCTCCCTTCCCTTTGCTCTAGAAATAATAAAATCTTGAAAGAAAGAGAGAGAGAGAGAGAGAGAGAGAGAGAGAGAAGGAAGGAAGGAAGGAAGGAAGGAAGGAAGGAAGGAAGGAAGGAAGGAAGGAAGGAAGGAAGGAAGGAAGGAAAGAAAAAAAGAAAGAAAGAAAGAAAGAAAGAAAGAAAGAAAGAAAGAAAGAAAGAAAGAAAGAAAGAAAGAAAGAAAGAAAGAAAGAAAGAGAAAGAAACTGTGTTCTTAGCTATCTCTTTTAAGCCAGCTAAACCTGGCAACTTTTTCTTTTTCACAGCTGGTCCTGTTTTACTCTCAGCAGGGTTGCTGTCTGGGAAGCCCAGCTAGGGTGAAGGCCCCAGCTCCGTCCCTTCTGCTCCTACCTTAAGTGGGAGTCCAGCCAGTCCTCTCATGTGGTGATTCCTATCAGTCACATTGTGATGAAGTGTCCTCTTCTGTTCTGTCCATGGTTATAAGGCTTCCCTCCAGTTGGTGTTCTGTTGGTTATTCTGGATGATTTCTCCCCAATTAAATTGTAATTCCAATTTGGTCCTGGGAGGAAATCAGTATAGCTCCACTTACCCCTCCACCATCTTGGTTCTTTCCCCAAAAAGCAGAGACTTTTTTATTCACTCTATTCTCTATTTCAAGTTTGTTGTTGTCTCATTTTTATCCACTTGTACCTTATATGATAGTAACACCATTTGTGAAAAGACTTAGTTTTCCCCTCAATTTGTCTTAATGTTACTCTACTTCAGTACACAGGGTTCTTTTCCAATGAGTTACATATTTATCCTTCTTTCAATATTACTTTTTTTTTCTTGGTAATTTTCATGCATTGCTATTCTATTAAATTTCTTCAATTTATGCCCAAGAGTTTCATGTTTAAAGATGCTGCAAATGACAGTTTAAAAAATTTCAAGTTTCAAATTCTCATTGATATATTCTCTATCTCATGACTTTTTTAAACTCAGTTATTTAAATAGTTATTATACAGATTACTTGGGATTCTATATCTACCCAATTATGCTATCTACAAGGGAAAACAGTTTAACTACTTTATTTTTAATCACAATGTCAGCATTTTTTCTCCCTTTATTTTATTGGCTAGGAACTCTAGCACCTTGTTGAATATGAGTTATGAAGTAGTCATTTTGCAGTTGTTCATCCTCTCTAAGCTTGAAAGCTTTCCTCTGTGTACTGACATTAGCAGAAGTTTTGTTTTGTTTTTTGTAAGTAGGCTTCCTTTATCACATTAAAGAAGTTTACTGAAAGATTTTTAGCATGAATAGGTAGTGAATTTTATCAAAGACGTTTTTTCTGAAACTATTCAGAAGAAAATATGGATTCTCTTTTTCTGTTATTATGGACAATAAAATTGATTGATTTTAAATATTGAACCAACCTTGAATTCTTTTCTTAAGATTTTAAAATTTTATTATTTTTAGAGAGAGGGGAAGGGAGAGAGGCAGAGAGGAAGCAAGACATCAACATGTGGTTGCCTTTCACCTGCCTCCAGCCACAGTGGAGACCTGACTTGCAACCCAGTTATGTGCCTGGCTGGAAATCAAACCAGCAACCTGTGGGTTCACAGGCCAGCACCTTATCCACTGTGCCACAAGCCAGGGCTTGAATTCTTAGGATAAACATCACCTTCTCATAATGTTAATTATACTTATGTCGCTGCTGAATTTTATTTGCTATTCTTTATTTAATTTTTTATGTATTTTTTTTAAAGATTTTATTTATTATTTTCAGAGAGAAAGGGAGAGAGAGAGGTGGAGAGGGAGCAAGACATCAATGTATGGTTGCCTATCACTTGCCTCCAGCTATGGACCTGGCTGGACACCTGGCTTGCAATCTCATTATGTGCCCTGGCTGGGAATCAAACCAGCGACCTTTGGGATAGCAGGCCGGCTCCTTATGCACTGTACCACCAGCCAGAGCTCTATTTGCTATTCTTTTATGAAAGTTTTTCATCTATGTTCATAAAGGGTTTTATTTAGAAATTCTTTTTTGTAATGTCTTTATTTGGTTTGGATATCAAAGTCAAACCTTATAGCCCTGGCTGGTAGCACAGTGGATAAGGTGCCAGGCTATGAACCCAAAGGTGGCTGGTTCGATTCCCCAGCCAGGGCACATAACCAGGTTGCAAGCCAGGTCTCCAGCCAGGTCTGTGGCTGGAGGCAGGTTAAAGGCAACCATACATTGATGTTTCTCCTCCCTCTCTGTCTCTCTCCCTTCCCCTCTCTCTAGAAATAATAAATAAAATCTTAAAAAAAAAAAAAGTCAAACCTTATAAAAGGAAATGGAATATGCTAATAAGTTCTGTTTTCTGAAGAAATTTATCTAGTATATTTTTAGCAACATACTACCTTAATTATGGTTTCTTTAAAATAAGTTTAATATTTATAATGTAAATTCCCCATTATCCTTTATGGTCTGAAAATATGACTTTTAACTTTGACCACCACATTTTATGCAAATTTTACTGTTTTTAAATCCTGAAAATAAAAGGGTGCAATACGTTCTCTACTACTTTGTCTTAAAGAGATTGTATAGAATTGGTGACATTTTATGTTTAAACATTTAGTTGTGGAAATTTTGCTTTAGACTATTAACTACAAATTTAACTTCTTTAATAGTTGTAGGGGACTATTAGGCTACCTATCTCTTCCTGGATGTGATTGTGAATTTTAAAAATTCATCTATTTCATTTAACTTGTACAAAATATTTGTGAGTTACTCATTGTATCTTCCTATTATCCTTTCAATATCTGAAATCTGGAGTGATATCATTTATTCTCCCAGTGTTTTTTTTTTTTTTTTTGTCTATCTGGTTATAAATTATAAATTCATCAATATTATTAATCATTAAAGAAACAACTTTTGGTTTCACTAACTTTATTGTCACTTTGTCTCCAAATTTGTGGATTTTTTTGTCTTTATTCCCTTTTACATTTTGGGTTTATGTTACTCTTTTTTTCCTAGTCTTCTTTTTCAAAGATTATATACTTGAATGAAATATGTCTTATTTTCTAATATAAATGTTTACCATCATAAATGTGTATTGTCTATGAATTATAATATACAACTGAATTTTTTACACATCTCTTAGATCAATATTTAACCATTGAAGATAGAATGTAAAACATTTATTACTCTATAGAATCATTTTCTCTTTCTCTTCTGTTGTGCCTATTATTCAAATTATTTCTATGTACTTTGGAAACTCCACCAGGTGGTGTAACAATTTTTTATTTCAACAATCTCTTTTATGAAAATATTTTTATGAAAAATTATAGAATTGGCATTTTTGTTTAATTTTTAAACATTTGGTAGGACAAATTGGTGGAATAAAGATATCTGCTCCTGGAGTTCTCTTTTTTGGATGATTTAAATATAAATGTATTAACTTTAATAGATATAGATAAACATAGGTTAGATATTTCATCTTGAATTAGCTTTGATAAATTGAATCTTTCAAATAATTTGTACATTTTATTTAAGTTGCCAAATCTACTTTGCAGAGCTTTTCAAAATATTCTATTTTATCATTTCAGTATCTGTATAACCTGTCATTGTGCCACATTCCTCATAAATTTTATCTTTTTATGCAGATCAGTTTCATAACAGTGTTACTGATGATATTCATCCTTTCTAAGAATCAGCTTTTGGTTTCATTAATCTTCTCTCTTATTTTTCTTTTCTATTTTATTATTGCCTTATTTTTTCCTTTCCTCTGTTTAGATGTTTCTTCTTTGACTTTGTACATATATATTCCCTAAAACATCAAAGGCAGCAATGAGAAATCACACAGCAATAACAATGTTTATCCTGTTGGGACTTACAGAGGACTCACAGCTGCAAGTTTTGATTTTTATCTTCTTATTTTTCACCTACACGCTGAGCATTACTGGAAATCTGACCATTATAATTCTTACACTCATAGATTCTCATCTTAAAACACCTATGTATTTTTTTCTTCGAAATTTCTCCATCTTAGAAATTTTATTCACAACAGTCTGTATTCCCAGGTTTCTGTACAGTATATCAACTGGGGACAATACCATTACTTATAATGCTTGTGCCAGTCAAATATTTTTTATTGGACTCTTTGGGGCCACAGAATTTTTTCTCCTGGCAGCCATGTCCTATGACCGCTATGTGGCCATCTGTAAACCCCTGCATTACATGACCATCATGAACAACAGAGTCTGCACCATCCTCATCCTCTGCTGCTGGATCTCTGGATTAGTGATCATCATCACACCCCTTGGTATGGGCCTCCAGCTGGAATTCTGTGACTCCAATGCCATTGATCATTTTGGATGTGATGCATCTCCCCTTTTTAAGATCTCATGCTCAGATACATGGTTCATAGAACAAATGGTTATAATCTGTGCAGTATTGACATTCATTATTACATTCATAGGTGTCATTCTTTCATACATATATATCATCAGGACAATTCTAAGATTACCCTCTGCTCAGCAAAGAACAAAAGCTTTCTCCACTTGTTCTTCTCACATGATTGTTGTTTCCATAACTTATGGCAGCTGTATTTTTATCTACATCAAGCCTTCAGCCAAAGAAGAGGTAAACATCAATAAAGGGGTATCAGTGCTCACTACATCTGTTGCCCCTTTGTTGAATCCCTTTATTTATACCTTGAGGAACAAGCAAGTAAAGCAAGCTTTCAATGAAAAAATTGCATGTATCTTACACAAGTAAGAGCACACTGATATTGAATGATTAAATATAAATAAAAGATTTATTTCTTACATTTCCTGTAAGTTCTAACTAGTTTACTCAGGTTAAACTTTTCGTAATCCTTCAAAAGTTGATTTGTGAACTTACTTAGAATAAATCATTTTTTCCTCTCTTTAATCTCAATCAAAAATGTTTCTATCATTAAAAGAACATTAGCATTTGTTTCCTGTAAACAAAATCTACCCTCATGTCTCATTAAGCTTTCCTAACATTATTCAAAAAGAAATTGTGTGCCACGTTAATTATCAGTATTTATGTTTCCTGAGAAAATTTTGGAATAATAGTTTTGCTACACTCCTTTAATTCATATATGTAAATGTGTTGAAGGAAACATTTAAAATATAGAAAGAAATATTTCATCTTTGTTTTAAGGTAATATAATACAAACTTTAACTCAAATAGAAATATCAAGTAAAATTAAAATATATTGTAACCAAAGTAAGAAAATAAATATTAATAATCTGAAAACAAATATGATACACAAAAGATATATGCAAGCCAGAATATTTGGAAGATTTACTTGTAAATGAGAGAAATTTAGACCACAGCTACTTGACAATAATATGCAAGCACTCATATGTGTATACTCACACACACACACACACACACACATAATACACAAGATAAAACATAAGAGAATTTTGCTTCCAGCTCTGTCAAAATAACTAGTTTGTGCCCATGTTTTCTGCTTTAAATAATTATAAAACTGAAATAACTATGTGAGAAAACTTGCGACAACAAGCAGCTCAAAACCTTATCTGTCTGGAAAAGGGAAATTCAGTAAATGAATCCATAATTAGCACTAGTTTGGTCCACACCATGAGTTAGAGACTCATAAGTACAACATGATTGTCTAAGTTTTGTTGACAGAGAGAGCAGGTCTGCTGAAGCGATTAGTATCTTCACACAGGTCAGGACTACATTGAGCTGGAATCTGAGCAGAAGTTCCCGATAGTTGAATGATTGAACACATGTAGGATACATGTAGTCCTGATTTACCAATACTAAGGCTGTGACAACTATGCTCACCCAGTCCATAAAACAAATGGACAATGAGGCCAAGAGTGTAGCAAAATCAAGGTCTTCTTATAAGAGCGGGTACCTGGTGGTATGTGGTGGGCAGGAACACTGAGGTGGGAAAAACAGACAACTTTATCCTTAATGCGAGCAGTCCCCACCCCATTTCCTCATTGGCTGAGTACTTCAGAGTCACAGTCTGGCGCCATCATGTCTAAAGAGATAATTGGACAGTTTAAAACCTAGCCAGGGCAACTTCCAACACAAACATGGCCATCCCTCCTTTCCTTTGTTCTTAGGGGGATCTGTGAGGGGCTGCGGAATTCCCTAACTGTGCTAACCATCAAGTCCTCACTTGTGTATACTAACTCCTTTGTTATTCTGTTTACTCAAAGACTTCCAGATTTATTTGCTGTCTAAGCTGTTCTTAGTAATTATCCACTGTGGTTTATCCTGGTTTGAGAGTCCATTGCTGCCTTGTTTCTCACAAAGATGAGATTTCAACAGAGATTAGAGACCAAGCAGTCTACAGACTTGAAGTTTCAACCCACGCAAAATGAAGAGCACAGGCTTCTAGCTGGGAATGACAGGAATACTTTAGGAGAAAGGGCCACATCTTAGAACAGAAGTCAGAAAATTAAGGCTTGAAGCTAAAATCTATCCACCACTGGTTATTGAAAATAACAAGAGACCTTATAATCCAAAGAGACAAAAATGTTTACTTTCTGGCCTTTTACAGAAGTTTGCTCACCTCTGGTGTAGAATTAACTTTTCCATTTTCACAATTTTGCATCATTTGGGAACAAATAATGAGAGGTAGGTTGCTATGCAGCTACATTCTCTTCATCTATCCAAAAGTCTCTAGGGAGTAACTCTTGTTGACCAGCAAAAAGGATTCAAATAGTCCACCCATCTACAACATTTCCCTTTGTCCTTACTTGTACTTCAAAACAAATTTTGAAAGGATGCAAATTTGGGGAAGCCTGTCTCTTTTGTCTAGATCTTAACAAACAACTCAAGTTATAACATATTGCTGTTTTATTACAAATGGGGAAATCATTTTCTTTGTCATTTAACAAAAAATTTTGTTCAGCCCACCAATTCCTATAAATCATGAATATCACCTCAACCTCCCCTGCAAATGACAAATTTATTCATAGCTTTCAAAGTTGTCTACATGCAAATTAAAATCAAGCCATGGGAGTATACTCTCCATGGCTACTGAATTCTGTTGGGCCATCTACATGAACTCCCATCATTTGGCTAATCCTCTATGTTCCATAAATGTAAGGCACTGTTCCTGAAGTTTGGATCATGTCTTTTAAGTGCTATTTGGCTGAATCATCACAAGAGCAGCCTGTTTTGCATTCACATAAAAGTAGCCTATCATTTTTTAACAAAGCTACCTCAAGCTGGAAAATGTACCTTTTTCTTAAACAGGGTACATTTACTAATTCTTATATTTTGTTTCATGTGAAAAAAATCTTTGATATTTAAAGTAAATGTTAGAATTTTTGTTTTAAAATAAAATTTAATATATGTGTCAAAGTCAGATAATGTCTTAATATAATTTAAAGTTGACATTTGATTTTCTCTCTTTGACAAAAGAGATTTTGTAACTTATGCCCCAAAATAAGCAATAGAACATATTTGTTATATATATTTATGTATTTAATTAGTGCTTTAAAAATAGTTGCTTTATTGTGTCAACAGTAGAAAAAAACTGAATAACCAACTAATCTCTTCATATAGTCTACTTGAAAACTTTGTTACCCAAAAGGTTCATTTCAGCTTTTTGTTTATGTTTTGTTTTGTTTTGTTTTTTGATTAGTAGATCCTCTGGAACTATTTATTGTTGGTGAGTGAAAACCAATTAGATCTATTGAATGTAAAATTAACACTGATTACAGATAAATTTCTTTTCTCTAGTTGGAAATTAATCTTATATTCTCTAACTATAGAGTAATATAGCCATTTTTTTTTCTTTTAATTTTATTGTTGTTGTATTACATGCATCCCTTTTTTGCTCCCCTCTGTCCCCCTCCCCACCCACCCATTCCCCCCAAAGTCAATCCCCCCTGTTGTCCATGTCCATGGTTCCTTTATACTAGGTTCTTGTCTAAGCTGCTCCCCTTCTTTGCCTCTGCCTCCCCCCTCCCCCCAACCTCTTTCCTCCTGACCACTGCAGGCCTATTCCTTGTATTCATACACTTGGTTCTGTTTTGCTTGATGTTAGTTTTGCTCATTATTGTCCCGTAATGGGTGAGAACATATGATACCTGTCCTTCACTGACTGGCTTATTTCACTAAGCATAATACTCTCCAGTTCCATCCATGTTGTTGCAAAGG
>PVIW01014667.1:0-22443 GCA_004026585.1 Noctilio leporinus
TTCAAAGGGAACCAACTGTATGGGAAAACATAATTGCCAATGATACCTCAGACAAGGGTCTGATCTCCAAAATATATAAAGAACTAATGGGACTCAACACCAGGGAGACAGACAGCCCAATTAAAAAATGGGCAAAGGACCTGAACAGACAACTCACTGAGGAAGATATACAAAGGGCCCAGAGGCATATGAAAGAATGTTCAACATCACTACTCATCAGAAAGATGCAAATTAAAACCACAATAAGATACCACCTCACACCTGTCAGAATGGCAATCATCAACAAATCAACAAACAACAAGTGTTGGCGAGGATGCGGGGCAAAGGGAACCCTCATACACTGTTGGTGGGAATGTAAGGTGGTGCAGCCACTGTGGAAAACAGTATGGGGTTTCCTTAAGAAACTAAAAATGGAATTGCCTTTTGATCCAGCAATTCTACTACTTGGACTATACCCAAAGAATCCTGAAACACCAATTCAGAAGAACCTATGCACACCTATGTTCATAGCAGCACTATTTACAATAGCCAGGTGCTGGAAACAGCCTAAGTGCCCATCGGTGGATGATTGAAGCAAAAAATTTTGGTACGTTTACACAATGGAATTCTATATAGCAGAAAGAAAGAAGGAACTTGTACCCTTTGCAACAACATGGATGGACCTAGAGAGTATTATGCTTAGTGAAATAAGCCAGTCAGTGAAGGACAAATATCATATGATCTCACCCATTACGGGACAATAATGAGCAAAACGAACAACAAGCAAAACAGAACCAAGTATATGAATACAAGGAATAGGCCTTCAGTGGTCAGAGTGAAAGGGGTTGGCGGGAGGGGGAGGCAGAGGCAAGAAAGGGGAGCAGCTTAGACAAGAACCTAGTATAAAGGAACCATGGACATGGACAACAGGTGGGATTGACTTTGGGAGGAATGGGTGGGTGGGGAGGGGGACAGAGGGGAGCAAAAAAGGGATGGATGTAATACAACAGCAATAAAATTGAAAACAAAGCAAACAAAAAACCCCCACAAAACCATGGGTAAATGATATATCCAAGAAAAGACCATATATGTGTCAACATAAGAAACATTCAAACCTGTAGAAAAGTTTTGTGAGTTTATTTGAGCCAAACTGATGACAGTTGCCAGGAATCAAAATTTCAGTGGAAGGAAAAATGCTCTGGAGAACCACAGTTTAACATCTTATTTTATGCATTACAAGTGAAATAGGGACTTAAGGGAGTTATGTGATATCCATCAGTGATATGTAATAGGGAGTCAAAAGGAAGCAAAGCAGAGAAATTTCTGGGATTGGATAAAAAGTACAATGGAGAAACACACTCTTCTTTTACATTGGTAGGTATACCATGATTAACAAAGAATGCTCACAGCACTTAAAGTGGTATGCAAGAGAACAACATAACAATGAGGGGCTCCAGAGGTCTGAGTTATGGTGGGAGATTGTGCCCTGAGGGGTCCACAACAAAGGGAATTATCATGCCTTTTCAAAGGTATGTATGTTATTTCAGACAGGCTCATTTAAGATAAAGATTTATTTTTGTTAGAGAAAAAAGCTGCCCTAGTGACTACCTGCCATGAACTGGTTTCAGACCAGCCTTTGCAGCTGCTTTAGGTCTCTGAGTTTGTAAGGCTGCCACACAGGCCTTTCCTAAACTTGTCAGGTTAATAGGTGGCCCTTTTTCTTCTATATAAGGTTCTGGAGCAAATGAATAATATTACAAATAATATCATCTCTAAGAGATAACTTTGTAGGAATGATAGAAAGTAAAGGGCTTAAATTTTCTTAGTATTAGAATATCTGGCCTTTTAGTGATTAGCCCCTAAAATGTTTAATTCCACTGACCTGAAGCCTTATCATCACTTGCAATTTGTGTGTCCTCATGGCTTAGACTTAGTTTTGATTTTCTGAGCCAATTCCAGCTTATTTTCAAGGACATCAGCATGCCTGATAGATAAGTTGTATCCCTCACCCAACCCTTGTCACTCTTCACTCAACATTGCTAGACCTCCGGATACTTCAATGATAAATTTTCAGAACCACCTAGATATTAGTAGCCCCTGGGGAACCCTGAAGGTGTCATGAAAGAACCTACTTTCCCCAGAGTGGGAAAGGGAATGGGAAGTGCCAGAGGGAGCAGGGTACTGGTAGATTTCCATACCCCTTGGTAAGGATAAACAAAGATAAACAGAGTAGCTCAGGTAGTGACACAGCCAGAGGAAACTTGCACTGAGTATGAGCAGGCTGTAAAGGACACAACACATATGTATCATGAGGAATATCATGGCATCAGGAGAAACAGAGATGCTGGGCTGGTCAACATGCGTGATGGACACTAGTTTGGATCCGCAGGAAATTTGGATGCTTACACTGTGCATGGGATTTTAGTCCTAGACTTTTAAATAGAGGATGTACCAGGATCTGGGTTTCTGCTGCCCCTCCTCACCTGGTTGAGAACTGGCTCATGCCAAGGGCAAGTGCCTTGTTCTGCCCTTTGAGAATGTTCACCTTGCTGGCAGGAGCATGAGGGCCACTGTAGCTGTGTGACACACAGGTCCTGGACTGTGTCCCATCCCGTGCTCTGAGATGAGCACATGGATGCAGGGGCCAGAATGCGCACACACACGCCAGCCCCAGGAGCCCAGCAGTCCCCTGCACTGGGTGGGGGTGGTCTGTCACAGCTCACCACTGGCTGCACGTGGGCCCCTGAGCAAGCAGACTCCAGAAAGATACCTGAAGCTGGGCTGGGCTGTGACGAAGGACCAGCTAAGCCACCTAGATGGTGCTGCAGCCAACTAACTGTCTTTTCCAAAGGATAGCATTTTTAAATGGGAGAAGGAACTCCGGGTGCATCCTAGAACTGGTCTGGCCTAGAGGAAGGTGGTAGGGATAATTTTCCTTAGATATTTTGAGAGAAATGGCCTCTCAGGCAGAAGCCTCCCATTCTTCCAAAATTGTGTAACTTTTGAATAAACGACCCCCTTTCCTTTCTCACCAAATCTCTGCCTCCAGAGTTTGCCTGTTGGGCCCTGGGCAGTAGAACCTCACATGCTGTTTCAGTAACAGTATGAGCGTACTGTAAATAGAACATATTCACAAAAATATATGAGGATCACAACTCACCTGGATCAACTTCAAATAAATCAACATTAGACATTGCAATTTGGTCTGTTTGGTCTGAACCTCACTTACCAACCCTTAGTATAATTCTCTTCTCTCCATAAAAATGTCACTGGTCTTACCATAATCCACACACTCTAGAGGGCCAAATCGAGATAGCATTTATGAAATTTTGCACTATCATATTGGCTTTAAAATTCTTCCAAATGAAGTTAATTTATGATGGGGGAATGGAGATAATTCAAACCTAATAATTGTTTTCCTCAGCTTTCTATTGTAATCATGGCATTTCATCACATTCCATTTATACTTATAAAGGACTTATAATGAAATAATAAGGTCCTTAGCAATGACTTATTTTTCTAATATTTAGTACTTTCTTAAAAGTTTCTTCCTTAATGAGAAGCCTCTGATTTATTAAAGGTAGCAACATGCCCAACTAAAAGATTACATTTCCTAGTCTACCTCACAGGTAGGCATATCTGTGTACCTAATTTCTGGCTGCTGAGAGGTCAGGATAAGGAGTGATTCCGACTACAGAGAGGCTTTGTAAGTGTGAAGGAAAAGCTGGATGAGCTGCTGTTGTTCTTGGAGGATAATGGACATAGATGATACACACATACACACATACATCCACAAATAGACTTCTGGAAAGTAAGCACAGAGGACTCAGAAAACAATAAATGAGTTTGTCCTGAAACAGCAGAGCATGAGGCCACACTTTGGGCTACCCCAGGCAGGATCTGCACAGTCCTTCAGGGGGTGGTGGTTAGAGGATTGTCAGTGATTGAGAATGTTTTCCAATTACTTTTTCTGAGAACATTTTTAATATGGTAATTTTAGGCTTCACTCCCACCCTGTCAATAATTGTATGTTGAGTAAGTCAGAAAGATAATTTATATCTTGGCTTACAGGTCATTGCTTTCAAAGAAACACTATTAGTAACTAATGAATAGGACTGCACAGATATTGAGGAGATGACATTTTAAGGTTATCTATGTATAAACAAAAGATTTTCCCAAAAGCACAGACATTGGCAAATATTGTGTTAGTCTACAATATATGTTATTTCCTGTTACATTGTTAGTAAGGACTCTGACCTCTGATGATGATAACTCAATCTTGCCATCACTGGGCTGTCCAATGATGAGCAATTTCTTTTGTGTATTTTCTTTCTTAACTGCCAGGATTAACATCTAAGTATACATAGCTTCCTACCTTGATAAACATTGCCACAAATAGACTAGTTAATCTATTAAGTTATTAATAAAGATACAGACTTGTGTGGTTTTATTTTTTTCTTTTCAATGTATGGTGGTCTTTCATCTGCCTCCAGCTACAGACCTGGCTGGGGACCTGGCTTGCAACCTGGTTATGTGCCCTGACTTGGAATCAAACCAGCGACCTTTGAATTTGCAGGCTGGCACCTATCCACCGAGCCACCAGTCAGGACCAATGTTTTTAAAATAGAGAATGAAACAATTGGTAGAGTAGATTGTGTAAAATATGTTTCATTAGAAATTTAAATTTTCATTTCATCCTATAAAGAGCAAATAGCTTATTGTCAAGATACTCGTGTGAAACAACCCCAGGTGTTCATGTGATTTTTAAATTTTAGTTTTACTTTAGACTCTTCATCATATACAAAAAGGGCAAACTAGTGAAAGGGAAGATAATAATGAACAGGTGCATGCCATGGGCCAAATGCTTTTATTGCATTAACATAGCCTTGCGTGTTGTGTTCTTTTCCTTAGTATATTATTAATTACACTGAGATTGAGATTAAATTACTTCTAAAATTTTACACATCTCATAATGTTGAAACCAGAATGAAAAAGGAGTTTTGTCTAATTTAAATTTCATGTTCTTTCCACTACTTCAGATTTATTACATATTACTACTTCAGATTGTGACATATTGCTAGGATTAATGTTAGACACAATTTTTAGAGGTGGCTAAGACCAAGAACTAGACTTGTATCCTGAGGTGAGTCAGGAAGCAGGAGAGTAGCCATTGTTGTTGTAAAGTAGGTGATTTTATGTAAAAGATGTAAACCAAATATGTAAAAGATGTAAACCAAATATGTAAAAGATGTTATTGGGGAAAATCTAGTATGGCAGGCAGTTTTCAGATGGCCACCATGATCTCTACTCTGGTCTTACACTCTGGATAATCCCCTCCCCTTAATTCTGGAAAGAACCTGCTTCTCCTTTCTAACCAATAGAATATAGCAAAAATAATAGGAGTCATTGCCTTGTCTAGGTTACAATACGAAACAAAGGTGAGGAGAAGTAACTCATGATTATGTTAAGTGAGGTAAGACTCTGTCTTGAGAGACTGGAGCAAGAGACCCTCCTTCTTGTCCCAAAGAAGCTAGCTGCTGTACTCTGAACTACCTATGGAGATGCCATGTAGCAGGAAATTGCAGGTGACTTCTGATAGCCTTAGTGCTATTGTCAAAAAGAAGTGAATTTTGCCTACAAGGCAAGCTTGGAAGCAGTTATTTTCCTCAGTCAAGTCTCCAGATAACAACACAGCACAACCTACATCTTGACTGCAACCTTGTAAAATCTTAAGCAAAGCATCTTGTTAAGCCATGCTAAGACTCTAAACCCAAGGAAACTGTGAGATAATTAAGTATATATTGTTTGAAGCCACTAAGTTTGTGGTGACTAATTGTACAACAATAGAAAATGATGCAATTGACCTCGATGAAGTTATTTTCAAGGTAACCTGACAGGACCATGGTACTGGATGGGACTTATTACTGGAAGGATTAAAGTATTAGAGAATATCTAAATAAATTGCCTGAAAATAATGCAGGACTTGAGTTACCTGAACAAGGGCTTAAAATATGGGTTAAAGTGAATAGTAAAACAGGCTCAAAATGAGCTGAACATTTGTTCATTCTGTAAACCAAAATTAAGTTTAAACAGTAATAAAGAATAAAAGCATTTATTTGAGTAAAAAGGAGCTGCAGCCCAAGGACCACAGATTCAAATAACAAGTTAATTGTCTTCCACCAAGGCAAAGGTGGTGGGGGCAGCATTTTAGCAAAATTTTTCACTCCAGTTTCTCAACTAGGCCCATTTTATATAATTAAGGCATTCATATTGTACAGTTCTGATTGGAAAGGGAAAGTCTTAATATGTTGGTGGAAAGATAAAAACGCAGGGCTTCCCTGCACTGGTTGACTTGGACAGCATCAACAAGCAGGGTATAGTGTGGAAGGCCTAGAGTTCGGTCTGAAATTCTTCCTGGGATACAGAGTCAGGGGGAGCCCCTGTCAGCAAATGAGCACTAGGCTGTTATTATTTATAAAAGTTGGGCTCTTGATTGACCATGTGGAGTCCATCTCAGCAGATCAATTTCTTCTTGAGGTTCACATCAAATGAATCTTCTCAGAATTCACAATTCATTCAGAAAAATGTACTAATGACACAACTGATAAGAAAATTAATGAACTAATAGTAATATCAAAAGAAATTAGGCAGAATGAGGTAGAGAAAGAAAGGGAGATGGAAAGTATTGAAGATAGCTGAAAAAGTACTTCTTACTCAAGGCTGATGAATCAGAAACTCTGGCAGAGAGTTGTGTCAATTTGTATAATCTCTGCAACTGATTCTGATGTACACTGGAGTTTGTAGACCACTGATAAAAACTAAAAAAGGTTAAAGGAACACATTTTCACTTTAAAAAAGTGACATGTTAATAGAAATTGTCTTAATTCTATTATTTTTATCTTTTTGCAATAACATCAAAAGTAGTGGGGAAAAAATGAATGCCCATTAACTATAACAGAAGCTATAAGCACAACTAAAACTTTATGTTACCATTTTAGACTGAAATGTTTGTGTTCTTCCAAAACTCATATGTTGAAGCCCTAAGTCATGATATTTGGAGGTGAGACTTTGAGAGATAATTAGGTAATGAGAGCAGAGACCCCATGATGGGATTAGTATCCTTATAAGGAAGTAGATAAAAGCCGGCTTCTTCTCTTTAACATGTGAAGATACAAGAAAAATGTTGGCTGTCTAAAAACCAGGAAAAGAGGAAGAGGGTGTTCAGCAAGAGCCCTGCCATGCTAGCTCTCCAATCTTGGACCTTCAGCCTCTATAACTGTGAGAAATAAATGGTGGTTGTTTAAATCACCCAGTTTATTGTTCTACTGTATTCTGTTGTAGTAGTCTGAATTGACTAAGAAATAAAGAGAACTGGTTTTTAAATGAATGAGAAGAAAATTGAAAGGTAGAAGGGGAAATAATTATCACTTTGTTCTAAAGTCACGTGGCAACAAAATAATGAGATAATATATAAAGCAACCATAGTTTTTTTTCCTGCATTTTATAATAAATATTTCTGTTTTAAAATAGCATTGTTCTCTTAGGACCTGAAATTTTTATTTTGTATACTTTTATTTGACACTTTATTTAAATAGTGGTATAGTCTTTGACATACGCCAGAATAACAATGGATTGGAAACTTCCCAAACTGCAGGCATAATTAATGAACCCAACTGATAAAATATGCAAAGTCAAAAGAGTATATACTTTCTTCACACATGCCCATCCAACAAAATGTCAGATTCACTTTGTTTCAGTACTTGCTTAATACCAAAGATTACAAGTACATGACCTTTCACATAACTTTTAAGTGCTGATTTTTACTTTTGTAGATGTCAAATAGTTTTCACATTTTAAAGATAATCAGTTTTGAAGATATATATATTAAAATTTTGTAGTTACGGTGAAAATACTGACAATAAAGTAAATCAAGTATCAGAAAATATAAACTAGAAAGAGCTTGCAAGATTAAATTCACAAAAATATTTTATTAGAATTTATGTAAATGCTTTTTAAATATTAATACTTATAAAACCTGCATTTGGAATTCTTTCTGTAGCAGTGAGTATTTTAAATATTAGAAACTGAAATTTATGCTCTTTCTAAATATTGCTTTATTCTGAAAAACAATTTTATAACTCCCTTAATATAGATCCCATTTGAAAAACTTTATGTATAACAGTTTTGTTTGTGTGACATTACAGACTGAATTTTATTTCTCCATCAAATTCTTTTTTTAAGATTTTATTTATTATTATTCTGAGAGAGAGAGAGAGAGAGATGAATGTATTGTTGCCTTTTACCGGTCTCCAGCTATGGACCTGGCTGGAGACCTAGTTTGCAACTTGGTTATGTTGCCCTGGCTGGGAATTAAACCAGCAACCTTTGGGTTTGCAGGCCAGTGCTTTATCCACTGAGCCATAGCCAGGGCCCTCCACCAAATTCTTTTGTTAAAGACTTAATCCTGATTGTGACTCTATTGGGGGATAAGATATTTAAGAAGGTAATAAAGTTAATGAAGATCATAAGGATATGTCCCAAATTCAATAGGATTGGTGGCCTTATAAGAAAAGAAAGAAACATCAGCCATCATTCACTCTTTTTAAGAAAGCACAGGAAAAAGGACATGGGAACAAACCCTGTTGCCACCTTGATCTTGGACTTACAACTTTTAGAACTAGAAAAAAATTAATGTCTTTTGTTTCAGCCACCCATTCTGTGGTACTTTGTTAAGACAGCCCTTGCTGACTAATAAATGTAGTCATAGGTTAATATTTCTATAACAATGTCCAGTACAAAGAATGTGCTAAAATGATGTTTGTTAAATAAAGGAATAAATGCAGGAAATTTTCTTTTCTTTTCTTTCTTTCTTTTTTTTTTTTTTTTTGGTATTAAAAGAAGTTTATTTATTTTTGAGATTATTCCCTTTATTGTGTCATTTGTGATTCAGTTGTTTTTTTTTTAATTATTGTATTTTTTCAATTACCATTTAGTCCCCTTATAGCCCCTGCCCCTCACAATCACCACAATGTTGTCAATGTTTCTAAGCCATTTTTTTCCTTTTTGTTCAATTCATCCATCCCCTAGCCTCCCACATCTTAGCTGTCAACCTGCTCTTTATCTATGAATTTGTCTCTATTTTGCTTGTTAGTTCAATTTATGTATTAGATTCCACATATGAGTGAAATCATATGGTATTTTTCTTTCTCTGACTGGTTTATTTTACTTTGCATAATGCTAAAAAGGTTTTGCAAAACAAAGGAAACCATCAACAAGATAAAAAGACAACCCACAGGATGGTAGAACATATTCACTGATACATCTTATAAGGGGTTACTATCCAAAAACTTTAAAGAACTCACAAAAATCAACACACACACACACACACACACACACACACACAACTCAATTAAAAAATGGACAAAGGACCTGAATAGACACTTTCCAAAAAGAACACACAGATGGTCAATAGATATGAAAGATGCTCAATGTCACTAATCATCAGAGAGATGCACATTAAAACCACAATGACATTTCATCTCACACCTGTCAGAATGGCCATCATCAATAAATCAACCAACAGCAAGTGCCAAAGAAGATGTGGAGAAAGGGGAACACTTTGCATTGTTGGTAGAAATACACATTGGTGCAAAAACTGTGGAAAACAATATGGAAATACCTCTAAAAGTTAAAAATGGATTTGCTCTTTGACCCGGCAATCCCACTTTTGGGAATATATCTAAAGGAACCCAAAACACTGATTTGAAAGAACATATGTACCATTATGCCCATTGTAGCATTATTTTCAATAATGGAAGCAGCCCAAGTGTCCATTAGTAGATCAGTTGTAGATGGCACAACTAGGATACATTTACATAATAGAATACTACTTGGCCATAAAAAGAAGAAAATTTTACTCTTCATGACAGAGAATTTTCAACAATTCAATATTACTATAGTTGTTTTTGCATCTTAAGGACATATTTATTATCTATAAAAACCAATTCATGAATATCTAATGAGTGTTATTTTATAATATTTTGTAAACTGAACATTTATTTTTGAAGGGTGTGTAACTAGGTTTGTGTAGTTATGAAGAATAAATCCTTATAGTATGAAACACGTTTGCCTTGCCTCCAAAGTATAATTAAGATAAAATAAGAGTATGAGGATCACCCTTGACATGCACTGGGCTCAAACTTCAGGGTCTCAGTGTAACATTATGAAAGTGCCAGTGCAGGTAGACAGTTAATTGACCCCTGAGAACAACCTATTTTCCTATAGAACTGGACAACAAAATAATTTAATACCTATTTAATATCCTATTTTTTATAGCAGAAGTCATGTCAGTAACTTCCTATACGCTCATTAGAGCAGAACTAATGTCAGGCCCCACGTAAGCTAAGGAAAGGTGGGAAACGAGTGGGAGAATATGGAAGTAGTTGAACAGTAAATTTGTCTGCCACACAATCAGTCTTAGGTTCCAAGTTTTCAGAGACTATTTCTTGAACTTATTCCAGTACTAACCATTTTATCATCAAAGTTTGCTCAGGAAAATATTTAAGGGATTTAGTACAAGAAATTAGGTATTTACATTTGTAAAGAATGATCTGAAAATTAAAGTAAAATGATTTTTGGGAAGCAAGGAAGCTGTATGAATCTGCAAAGGTGTCAGGTCCTGTAGCACTGAAGCAGGTAGTAGCTTGGAAGATTTTGGGAAGTTACTGCAAAGCCTCATGTATGCAGGTGGCCCAAGTCCTGGGTCTGGCAGTGATGTCACAGGTGTAAGGATTCTGTCATGCTTTCTACTCCAAATCTCTTGGTAGTAACTGTCACTGATGAAATGTAAGCTGGAGATAACTGGCAATATATTGTAGGAAATGTACTCACAGACTTTCATCCCAGTCCCTGGAACACACACAGCTATAGAAGCAAGTGGAAAATATTCTGCTTGTTGAATAGAAAATAAATGCATGTGCATGAATGAATGTGTGACAGACACTATAATTGCTTGTGGTTCTATTTTGGCTTCAGGTTCAAGAAAATCCAGAAATCATCCCCCTTTGATTCTTAATCTCATTTCTCACAGTCTCTGAATATGAATAAAACCTACTGTGCTTTGGTGAGAAGAATTTGTTATATTTAAATTATTTTAGAACTAAAATGTTATCATTGTAATACCTTTGTCTTTGTCATTCATTAAAATGCAAATGTTCAATTTTAGGCATAGTTTCATGGTTAGTCTGCATTGACAAATCTAGTATATGCTAAAGAGAATGATTCCCATTTAAAGGCAAGTCCTGATGCCCATACCTCTGAAGCAAATGTTATTAAAACATAACTGAGAAATTAAATGACTAATGAAATATTTATGGCATTTGAATAAAATTTATATTACCCTTACTCTAAACATGTCTGATTTTGTCTGGTAATTATAATATTTTACAAGCAAGCAGTAACAGAATGTGGCTGTTAAAATAATCATCCTTCCATCATTAAAATGCTTTTTTTCTATTTGAGACTTTCTTGAACAGTTATAGTACAATATTTATGAGAAAAAAATACACAGTAACCAAAAATGTAACAACTGGGAATTCATTTGGCAAAAAGAAAACATTAACATGCTACTGGTCCTATAGAAAACTTAATTGAAAGATCTGTCCCTTTTCTTAGTCTCTCTGTCTCTTTCTCTCCCTTTCCTTCTCACTCTCTCTCTCTCTTTCTCCAAGAAGCAGTAACAATGTAACAAAGCAATTGCAACCTACAAGTGGACAAGAACAGCCAATGGCTTGCAGGTCTGATTGGTGGAAAGCAACACAACACCTTGCTAACACTGTTGTAAGATTAGGATTAGAAAAAATGTAATTAATTAATGTTTAAAAAGATCTACCACTCAATGAGGTATATTATACTGTGTTGTATAAATGGATGTATCTAATTTGTAATCTTGTGTTGATCATGGTGATAGTTCTAGTTTTAAAAATCATAAGAGGAAGACAGTTGGCTAATAGGATTCCACCCAGAGACAAATGAACTTAATCAGCAACCACTCCTTGAAGGGGATCCAATAAAATTGAATATTCAATACAACATTTTCTCATCTATGCATTCTTTCATTCACTTACTTGTTGATTCATTGAACAAATAACTACTTCTTTTCTGCTATGTCCTGTTTAGTATTCTAGGCATTGTAGATATAAATAAAAACAAGATAGACATAGGATATAGTTTAAGTGTTTTATGTATACTGTCATGGAGACTAAATTTTTATAATGTGCATTAAAAATGTCCAACTAGCTATTGATTTCCCTTCTGATTCAGCTCCTACACTAGATTTGAATTTTAAGGTTGAGTAGAGAAGAAATATGAGCCCATAAACATATTGTCTCTTTGTCAAACCATGTTGAATCATTGGTGGAGTTGGGAACTGGCCACTGTAACCACAGACACTACTCTGTACACCACCCCTGGGAGGTGAAGCACAGTGCCCACCCGAAGTGTCATATTTCTGTATCTGAGCAAACTGAGAGGAGGATTTTTCTCAGTCCAACTTTGGCAAAATATTACTCTAGAAGAATTTAACAATTTAACACACTACTGTAACTTCACAAAGATTTTCTTCTGTACCAGAAACCTACATTGTAGAATGGCAAGGTAGTTGAATTAAGAAAATTATCATAATGCTCAACAGATTCATATTCTAATGTTCTAGAAAGGGAAATGACTCATCCAAGTAAACACATTGACTTAGAATCAAAACTAGAGCTATGGACAAGTCCTGTTAAGCTGCACACCAGCCATCTGTCAATTTAACTAGAGCCTCATTTAGCACTTTCCTTTTTTATTTCAAATAATTTCAAAATTACATAAAATGATAAAACTAGTACAAGTTATATATTTGAGTCATTTGAATTATAAACTGCCAACATGATGTACATTCCAAAAATTATTTAACAATTAAAAATGTAAAGCAAAAATTAATATTATCATGACCATTGATACCTTAGCTCCAATGCATTGCAATTATATTTAGTTGTTATATCTTCAACATGGAAAAGTTCCTCATTCTTTATTGACTTTTGTAAACTTTACCCTTTGAAGATGACAGTTCAGTTATTTTGTAGAATATTCCTCAATTTTTGCTAGTTTAATGTTTATTCATGATTAATTTCAGGTTATTTGGGTAGAAATATCACAAAAAAGGTTCTGTGTTCTTCTCATTGCCTCCTATCAAGTCGTGCACAATATTGATTTTTTGCATTACTGGTGATGCTAAATTTGATCTTTTGATTAAAAAGAAAAGGCTGCCAAATTTTTCCACTATAAATTTATTCTCTTTTACAATTTATAAGCAATTTTTTTCAGGGTTACTTTGAGACTATGTTAATATCTAACTATTCATCAAATATAATAGTTTTATATTAGTATCATTAACATTTCTTGGATGTATTAATTATTGCAATTATGGTTGCCAAAATGTGATTTTCTTATCCCATAATTTCTTTTACTTTCCTTTGTTGACATTCTGTAGTAAAAAGAATATTGTCTTCCCTTTAATTACTCAACTTGTAACTTATTTATATGTTTAATATTTTTCAGCATTGTATAATAGAGACCACTTCAGGTTTTCTTCTTGTCAAGAAAAGCATATATTATTTTGACATGTTTTCAGCATTTCTTGACTCCTTTATTTTCTGATACTGCAAAATGTTTCAGGATCATATTGTATTTTCTGGGCCCTATAATTGGTCATTACCCCAAGAAATCTGGGCTTCTTTTAATATAATATTTTATTTAGAAATAAATAAAATGGGCGTTGAGTGCACTCACCAGTACCGGAGTGTAGCTACTTCCAGGCCCTTTCACTGGAGAGAACTAGTGTGAATTCACACACACACTTCCATTTACTTTTATTTTTATTTATTTATTTATTTATTTATTTATTTATTTATTTGATGTATGGTTGCCTTTCACCTGCCTCCAGCTACAGACCTGGCTGGAGACTTGGCTTGCAACCTGGTTATGTGCCCTGGCTGGGGAATTAAACCAGCAACCTTTGGGTTTGCAGGCCAGCACCAATCCACTGAGCCACTAGCTAGGGCCTACTTTTAATTCTTTTTTGAAATATTTTTATTTTTACTCTATCACAGTTGTCCCATTTCTTTCCCCTTTTCCCTCCTCTGCATAGCCCACCCCCCACTCCCACAGTTAATCCCCATACTGTTGCTCATGTTCATGGATCATTTACACACATTCTTCTTTCAGCCATTATCCCCTTCCCTTGTCCCCTCTGGTAGCTGTCAGATTGGCTCATATTTCCATGATTCTAGTTCTGTTTTGCTCATTAGTTTCTTTTTGTTCATTAGATTTCTCTTATAGGTGAGATAATATGATATTTGTATTTTGCTGCCTGGCTTATTTCACTAAGCATGATACTCTCCAATTCTAAACATGCTATCACAAAAGGTAATAGTTTCTTTCTTTCTTTCTTTCTTTTTTTTTTTTCTTTCTTTTTGTATTCAATTGTATAAATGTACCACAGCTTTTTGATCCATTCATCCACTGATGGGCACTTAAGCTGTTTCTAGTACTTGATTACTGTAAATAGCACTGCTATGAATATAGATGCACATAAGTTCTTTTGAATTGGTGTTTCAGGAATCTTGGGATATATTCTCAGTAGTAGAATTGCTGGTTCAAAAGGCAGTTTCATTTTTAGTTTTTGAAGGACATGCCATACTATTTTTCACATTGGCTAAACCAGTCTGCATTCCCACCAACAGTGTACTAAGGTTATCCTTTCACCACATCCTTGCCATCACTTATTGTGTGTTGATTGATTTATTTTCTAATTCTATTTTTTGAAATATACTTTATTGATTTTGTGATTACAGCTGCCCTAATTTTTCCCTCTTTGCCTCCCTCCACATAGTACCCCCCCCCATTCCCTCTGGCAATGCCCCCCTTATTTCATGTCCATGTGTAATCCATATAAGTTCTTTGGCTTCTCCATTTCTGTTATTATTAACTTCCCTTTTTCTATTCTGTAACTACAAATGTGTACTTTATTTTCACATCTAGATAATTCACCATTTAATTACCACTTTTTGTCAGCCTTTCAACTCATATTAATAAAGTTTTCTTTTCATTATTTTAAAATACTTATGTTAATTCATTTGTTTAAGTAATTATTTTTAAAGTAATATAAATTGCAATATTACCAAACACATGCACAAATACATTTACATGCATTTACAGACTTTACAACTATTGCATTAGAAAAAATAGTTCTACACTTGTGATAGAGTCTAATAACATAATTTAATTATTTTTCCTTTAAAAAATCTATATTAGAAATACTTTGGTCTAGTTTCTTTAATTTCTTGTCCCTGAAAAATAATCTTATCTCATAATTATTCTTCCCAGGTTCTACCAACATTTGCTTGATTGTAGGCAGATTTTTCCTGAGCTAAAAATAAATAAGTAAACAGATTCTTTTTGCATTCCCAACAGATTTAGTCTATTCTTTAAAAACATTTTTGTAAAGATTTTATTTATTAATTTCAGAGGGGGAAGGGAGAAAAGCAGAAAGGAAGAGAAACATCAATATATGGTTACCTTTCACCTGCCTCCAGCTTCAGATCTGGCTGGAGACCTGGCTTGCAACCTGGTTATGTGCCCTGGCTGGGAATGAAACCAGTGACCTTTGGGTTTGCAAGCCAATACCTTATCCATTGTGCCACCAGCCAGGGGTAGTCTTCTTTATTCTTTAAATCTGCAGTGTTCAATATGATAGCCACTTAAAATGTGGCTAGTTCAAATTGTGATATACTATTAAGTACATACTGGATTTTAAAGAATTAACACAGAACATTTAAAATATGTTAATAGTTTGTATAATTATTACATGTAAAATGATAATTTAAAAAATTTTTATTGTTGTTGTATTACATTCATCCCCTTTATTCTCCCCTCTGTCCCCCTCCCCACAAAATGATAATATTTTAAGTATGTTGTAGTAAACTAAGCATTTTTTCTTTAAGCTTATTTTATCTGAAATGTTATTTTTGTGAACTATATCACGAAAGTGGTATATTGCAGAACTCACTTTCATGAAAACTGTCCTAGAGACAGTATGAAACCCATAGTCAAAAATGAATTTGGTTTCTGAGTTAGATCCCACTCCCTCCATTAATATAACTCAACTTTATTTTAAGCTCCTGAAACTGAAATTTACTCTTTTTAGAGCTTTTCCATCTCAGATGTAAAAATCAATCTCTCTCTCTCTCTCCTCTCTCCCTCTCTCTCTCCCATCCTCCCTTTCTTTTTTATTCTGTACAGAGGTCTTATTTCTTTTAATACCCTCTGTTTTTCCTCTACATGTGTTTTACAACTTGAAGCCTTCAGAAATAATGAAACTTGCAGTGCTCAGCTGGTCTCTATAGAGTAGAAGTTATATCTACTAATTTAAGGTTTAAAAACCCCTAGGATTTAAATAATTTTGTAGAATAGTATTCTAGCTTTTTTTAAAACTTGTCGTTGACTTCCTATGTGATCCTAAACTAACCACTGAACTACTTAAAAGTCTGTTGAGGTAGAGATTAGGTACATTCACATTTGAATAATGAAGTTTACTATAGCATTAGTACATTTTCCCAAGCATTCCCCAGTTTGGAAGTCTTCATTGCTAGAAATAGCTATTTTCACTATTTGAAAGGAATCTCATTTAATTTAAATGTTAATGTGATTCTATATATTGCCTATGTACATGAATCATATAGTTTAGTAGTTGTTAACTTCCATCTGAAATTAGTCTTCACTCTCAGCATCTTTTCTAACCTAAAGATTGACTAACTTCTCAACACACCAGCTACCAGTTGGTTATTTAAAACATAAGTTGCTAATAAAATTTATAGATTATATACTCACAAATAAGCACATATCTTGTAACAGTGAATAAGAAAGATAGCATGTATTCTATGTAATATACACCCACATTTTCTTTTGATTGGTGCATTTAATCTATTTACATTTAAGGTTATTATTGATAGGTACTCATTCACTGTCACTCTCTGTTTCTTTATCTTCATAAAGTGGACCCTTTAGCATCTTTTGCAATGCTGGTTTGGTAGAGACTTATTCTTTTAGCTTTCTTTTGTCTGGGAAACTCCTTATTTGATCTTCCATTTTGAATGAGGGTCTTGGTGGGTAAAGTAGTTTTGGTTGTAGGCCTTCATTTTTCATTACTTAGAATATTTCTTGGCATCCTCTTCTGGCTTGTAGTGTTTCTGTTGAGAAATCAGCTGATAATCTTATTGAAATTCCCTTGTTATATGTATTATTAGCTGTTTCTTTCTTGCTGCTTTTAAGATGATCTCTTTGTCTTTGAAATTTGCCAATTTAATTGTGATGTATCTTGGAGTGGGCCTGTTTGGGTTCATCTTCCTTGAGACTCTGTTCTTCCTGCACTTGTGTGTGACTTTTTCTTTCCCTCAAGTTAGGCAAGTTTTCTGTCATTACTTTTCCCCAAAAGGTTTTTTTATCCCTTGCTCCTTTTCTTCTCCTTCTGGTATCCCTATGATGCAGATATAATTATGTATCATGATGTCCTGTAGCTCTCTTAAAATCTCTTTATTCTTTTTTTTTTATTTTGTTACACATCTGGGAATTTTTTTCTACATTGTCCTATAGCTCACTGATGTGATCCTCTACTTGGTGTAGCCTGATTTTGTTTTCTTCTAATGTGTTCTTCACATTTGGAAATTTGGAAATTATATTCTTCATTTCCTCCTGGCTTTTATTGATAGTTTCCATGTTCTTTTTTTTTTTTTTTTTAAGATTTTATTTCATTATTTTTAGAAAGAGGGAAGGGAGAGAGGCAGAGAGGGAGAGAGACATCAATGTATGGCTGCTTTTCACCTGCCTCCAGCCACAGACGTGACTGGAAACCTGGTTTGCAACCTTGTTATGTGACCTGGCTGGGGAATTGAACCTGCAACCTTTGGGTTCACAGGCCGGCACCTTATCCACTGTGCTACCAGCCAGGGGCTCCATGTTCTTTTTAATGCTGATGTAGTTCTCAGTAAGTTCCTTTTAGCTTCCCTGGAGTTCTTCATTGTTTCTCTAAAGTTGTTTGTATTTTTCTTCGAGCTTGCTGAGCTCATTGGGCTTCTCTATAATCATTATTTTGAATTCCATGTTTTCTAGTTTATTTGACCCTATTTCATTTCACCCTCTTTCTGGGGATTTCTCCTTTCCTGTTAATGGGGGAGGGGTTCTTTTACTCCCCGTTTTAGGTGACTCTTCTTGTTTGTTTCTGCTTCTTAGATTGGTCTGCTTTGACTTTCTGTCTTCATAGTGTGACCTTCTGTACATGTGGTCTTTCTTTACCTACTGGATCGCCCCTGATGATGTCAGCTCATGTCCTAGTCTGGACCTAGTTAGCCTGTTTGAGATTACCATAGATTCACTGTCTTTGTCTGTCTCCTTGGTTGTTAATCCAATTAATCTGTGATCAGCCATTATGTCTAGGCATTGACCAGCTGGGCAGATTAATTCCTGTGGGTGGGGCTATTGCTTCCTCTCAGGCTGCTGTCACTTGGAGAAGGGTGGTCTGCCTGCTTAATGGGGGATGGGTTGGGATTGGGACCTCATGGGCTGTTCCCTCATTTCTATCCTTAAAGCCACTGCCCCAAACTCCCCTTAGCATCTCTAGTCCACCCTGCCCTTTCTCTGCTGGAGAGCAAGGTGGGTGCCAAAGTACTTTTGTGTGTGGTCTCCTTAAGAACTCTGTGTCTCTAGCTGTCACTTTCAAGTCAGCCAAACCTGGCAGCATTTTGCTTTTTACAGTTGAATGCTGTTTTAGTCTCAGTTTTGTTGCTGTAGGCTGGGAAGCCCAGCTGGGGGTTTATAGCCCAATCTTCTCACATGGAACCCCTAGCTGCTGAGATGTTTCTCCATCCCTTCAGCTGTCACACCTTGTAGCCCAACTAACCCTCTGGTGTCTTTGTACTTCTTACCAGTCATGTTCTGATGAAGCAGCCTCTTCTGTTCTGTCTGTGGTTATAATGCTTCTCTCTAGCTGCTGTTCTGTTGGTTATTCTGGTTTATTTCTCTCCAATTAAGATGCAATTCCAGATTGATCCTGGGAGAATATTACTCCTCCACCATCTTGATTCTCCTTTATTTATTAGCAATAGCTATTTTGACAAGTGTGAAGTGATATCTCATTGTGGTTTTAATTTGCATCTCTCTGATAGCTAGTGATGTGGAACATTTTTTCATTTGTCTATGGGCCATCTGTATGTCTCCCTTGGAGAAGTGTCTGTTCATATTCTTTGCTCATTTTTAAATTGGATTGTTTGTGTTTCTGCTATTGAGTTGTATGATTTCTTTATATAGTTTGGAGATTAAACCCTTGCCCGATGTATCATTGGTAAATATGTTTTCCCATATGGTCAGTTCCCTTTTCATGTTAATGATGATTTCTTTAGCTGTGCAGAAGCTTTTAATTTTTATTTCTATTTAGATTTAAAATCATGAGTTCACAATGATACTTTGATTTCCAGCAGTACACAATATAATTTATTCTATTTTTTCTATCTTTTCATATTTGTACCTTCTGTCTCAAACAGTGAGAAACTTGGACCCAAGTACCCTGAAATAGTTCTTTGTTTAATCAGTCCTCCTCCTTTATACACTAAAGCAGCTACCTATTTTTTACTACCTATCTTTTTTACATCCTTAAGACTGTGATATGTGATTCTAACTTACAACACTGCCTCAGATCATGTTGCTTCTCCCTACACTGTTAGGCTCCATCCTCCCACTCTGGGAGGCCTCCTCTGTTTACCTCAAGAAAAGCCTTCCTCATCTATCTCAGGCTCTAACACCTTTTCTCCTAGCTGGTCTGACCCAGAGGGAGGGCACAGGAGCCCTTTAAGAAATGCTATGTGCATAATTATCTTTTGTTGGTTTCAGCCCTTCACCTTAGTCACATTAAGGAGAACTTCTCTAACTCAAGTAGAGCAAATTCTCCTCTCCTATTACCTGTATTCTGTCATGATGCTTGACATCTACTTTAAGGGAAGGCTTTCAAGACAAAAAGCCAAGGTTTTTTATATTTTTGTCATGTTCTTTCCTGTCATTCTTTTCTGACTTGTCAATAGCAGAGTTATCTGCAATAGAAAGATGCTGGGTAGTATAAAATGCTATAGACAGCTACTATTTAAAACTATATATTTAAGCTCATTTACTCTTTATAACAAACATAAAATATAGGCATTATAATATTACTGAGCTTGCTCCCAAGGTCTTAGAGTAAATATGTAATAGACCTTTGATTGACAATCAGGTCTGCCCAATGAAAGAGGCCTTGCTCCTTGCACTGTACTATGTTCCCTATATCTGGGTTTCTTCAGCTTGATTGTTACAGATTCTAAGTTAATTCCTCAGAGTCCACTTTTTAAACTGAACTCAGTGGTGACTTGCTTCTTAATTACATAAAGGGGTAGGAACCATATATAATATAAGGCATCTTGTGGAAGAATTTCTACAAAAGAAAATGCTATGTAAATAGTCTTTAGGATTACTAACACCCAGATTTCAGAAATTATGGAGTGTGGCATTATTCATAGAAATGAGTAGTTATCAACTTAGGATGTGGGAGGACTTCTGAAACATATAGACATACCTACTTTTTCTGGAAAATGTCTACCAGATTGGATATTTAGGTTTGGCAATTAATGACAATTACCACTATTTAAGAATAGAAATATGGAACAATTTTTAATTGTTTCCCTCTAAAATGTGTTCAGGGTCACTATTGAGCTTCGTAAATACCCTCTAGTAGATCATTTTAAAGCTATTTAGCTCTCATTCATTTTTATCTTATAAAAGTAATGCATTATCTAAATGTTCTCTCCTAATGTCTCAGCAAAAGATGTTGCAACCTGGTTGCAGATAAATACATCAGTTTTTTTTTTCTTTTGATTAATTTTTTTAATTTAAAAAATTTTTTTTTTTAATTTTACTGTTGTTGTATTATATCCATCCCCTTTTTGCTCCCCTCTGTCCCCCTCCCCACCCACCCATTCCTCCCAAAGTCAATCCCACCTGTTGTCAATGTCCATGGTTCCTTTATACTAGGTTCTTGTCTAAGCTGCTCCCCTTCTTTGCCTCTACCTCCCCCCTCCCTGCAACCCCTTTCCCCCTGACCACTGAAGGCCTATTCCTTGTATTCATGTACTTGGTTCTGTTTTGCTTGTTGTTAGTTTTGCTCATTATTGTCCTATAATGGGTGAGATCATATGATATTTGTCATTCACTGACTGGCTTATTTCACTAAGCATAATACTCTCCAGTTCCATCCATGTTGTTGCAAAGGGTACAAGTTCCTTCTTTCTTTCTGCTATATAGAATTCCATTGTGTAAATGTACCAAAGTTTTTTGCTCCAATCATCCACTGATGGGCACTTAGGCTGTTTCCAGCACTTGGCTATTGTAAATAGTGCTGCTATGAACATAGGTGTGCATAGGTTCTTCTGAATTGGTGTTTCAGGATTCTTTGGGTATAGTCCAAGTAGTGGAATTGCTGGATCAAAAGGCAGTTCCATTTTTAGTATTTTAAGGAAACCCCATACTGTTTTCCACAGTGGCTACACCAGCCTACATTCCCACCAACAGTGTATGAGGGTTCCCTTTGCCCTGCATCCTCGCCAACACTTGTTGTTTGTTGATTTGCTGATGATTGCCATTCTGACAGGTGTGAGGTGGTATCTTAATGCAGTTTTAATTTGCATCTCTCTGATGACTAGCGATGTTGAGCATTCTTTCATATGCCTCTGGACCCTTTGTATATCTTCTTCAGTGAGTTGTCTGTTCAGGTCCTTTGCCCATTTTTTAATTGGGCTTAATGCCTTCCTGGTGTTGAGTCGCATTAGTTATTTATATATTTTGGAGATCAGACCCTTGTCTGAGGTATCATTGGCAATTATGTTTTCCTATACAGTTGGTTCCCTTTGAATTTTGCGGATATTTTCTTTAGCTGAACAGAAACTTTTCAATTTGATATAGTCCCATTTGTTGATTTGTTCTTTGATTTCCTTTGCCCTTGGTGAAGTATCAGTAAACATATTTTTGCATAGGATATCCAAAAGGTTACTGCCAATATTTTTCTCTAGGACTTTTATGGTGGCACTGCTTATGTTTAAATCCTTTATCCACCTTGAGTTTATTTTGGTGTATGGTGTAAGTTGGTGTTCTAGTTTTATCGTTTTGCATGTTGCTGTCCAGTTCTCCCAACACCATTTGTTGAAGAGACTGTTTTGACTCCATTGGATGTTCCTTCCCCCTTTGTCAAATATGAGTTGACCATAGAGTCCTGGGTTAATTTCTGGGCTCTCTATTCTGTTCCATTGATCTATATGTCTATTCTTATGCCAGTACCATGCTGTTTTGATGACA
>PVIW01014668.1:0-22438 GCA_004026585.1 Noctilio leporinus
TTTGAAATTCGCCATTTTAATAATAATGTGCCTTGGTGTTGGTCTGTTTGGGTTGATCCTCATTGGGACCCTCTGTGCTTCCTGAACTGGATTCATGTTTTCACTCATCATGTTAGGGAAATTTTCTATCATGACTTTTTTGAACAGGTTTTCCATTCCTTGTTTCTCTTCTCCTTCTGGTATCCCTATGATACGGATGCTGTTACATTTCATGCTGTCCTGCATCTCTCTTAACCCCTCTTCAGTCTTTTTCAGCCTTTTCTGATTCTCTTGTACTGTCTTGGAGTATTTGTCTACATTATCCTCCAACTCGCTGATCCGGTCCTCTGCTTCCTCTAGCCTACTGTTGATTCCTTCTACTGTATTCTTCAATTCAGAAATTGTATTCTTCATTTCCTCCTGGCACTTATTGATAGTTTCCATGGCCTTTTTTACGTTGTAGCTCTCAGTAAATTATTTGTAACTTCCCTGGAGTTCTTTGTAATTTCCCTGGAGTTCATTGTAATTTCCCTGGAGTTCTTTGTAATTTCTCTAGAGTTGTTTGTAGTTCTCCTGGAGTTGTTTACAGGTTTCTTTGATGTGGCTGAGCTCACTGAGCTTCTCTCTCATCATTCTTTTGAATTCCTTATCTGATATTCCAGGTGCCTCTGTTTCATTTTGTGTTCTTCCTGGGGATTCTTCCTTTCCTTTTGGTGATGGACTGATTCTTTTTTCCCCCATTTTGGGTGTCTGTTCTTGCTTGCTTTTTATTTATTTATTTAATTTTGTTCTTTCCTTGGTTTAACGTGCTTTGCTTCCTTGCCTTAGTTGAGCACCCTTCTGTGACAGGAGTTTTGTGGAGTTCAATGTTGCCATCTCCCAGATTTTCTCCACTTGGTGTTCTTGGTGTGTCCTTTATTTGGGCTGTCTGGTTGTATTCTGGGCCTGTGGGCTTTTAGCAGAAACAAAAACAAAAAGAAATAAACATGTAAAAATATAAAAACAAAAACAAAAAACCAAACCAAACCAAACCAAACAAACTAAAAAAAGTGCAAAAGGAAAAAAGAAATAAAAATGATAATAATAATAAGAAGAAAGGATTTAGATGGCTGTTCACCCTTAATAATCCCTGACTGGTCCCGACGGAGCCTGGACCTGAGAGGTTTTAGTAGAGGAAAAAAAAAAAAAGAAAGAAAGAAAGAAAAAAAGGGAGAAAGTTACAAGAGAAAGAGAGATCAATATTATTAAAGAAAAGGTTTAGGTGTCTGCTCACCCTTTATGGTCTCTGTTTGGTCCAGGTGGAGCCAGGACCAGTGGGTTTTATCAGGGAGAAAATAAAGGAGATAGAAAGAAATAAAAAAGAAAAAAAGAAAAAAAAAGTGGGAGAAAGTCATAAGACAAAGAGAAATCAATATTAATAAAGAAAGATTTATGTGTCTGTTCCCCCTTTATGATTTCTGATTGGTCCAGGTGGAGCCAGAACCTGTGGCCTTTACCAGGAAGAAAAGGAAAAGAAAAAATTAAAAAAAAAAAAAAAAAAAAAAAAGAGGAAGGAAGAAAAGAATAAAGAAAGGGTTTAGGTGGCTGTGTAAGGGAGTAATACTTAGATTGAGGACTGGGAATGTGTTATAGCCACAGAGTGAGTAGACTTCAATTCGAGAGTAGGGGGAGGGTCTTGGGTATTTAGGTGGATTGAGGTATGGGGGGGATTAAGAATATGTGAGAAGTAAGTTTTGCAAAGGATATGTTGGGAATTAATAGTTCATATTGCTCTCGATATAACTCAGGTGCTTGAGATTAGCAGCAAACCCTTTCCTGAGGCTGCCTCTTTTTCTTGGTCGGGGCTTTACAGTCTCGCTGGTTTTGGCGTGTGGCAGGGCCTCTGATTGTCACAGTCAGGGGTGATTCTGAGTGTCCGCCCCCAGGTAGGCTGGGCCTTCCGCAGCCTGGCTGGGTTTTAGGGCTGCCTGTATTCTGGAGCCTGCAGGGTGCCCCCTCCCACTCCTGGCGTTGGTTCCTGCCCAGGAGGAGCACCCAGCACCCTTGCAGGGCAGCCCGCAACTTTGCCAGTCCCTGTGATGACTGGCCCCGCCCCCGCAGTTCCGGGAGGAAGCTGCCCCTGTCTGTCAACACTGTCCAGGTCTGCCTACACTGTCCCACCCTTCCGGGGTGGGCACCAGTCCTCCAAACCAACCAGCTCTCCGAGGAGTCCTTTACGAGGCCTCTGTGATGAGCCCCTCCCAGGCGTGGGTGGTGCAGCTTTTGTCTCAGGCAATGGTGGGTCATTTGCCCCCGCTGCTAGTTCCTGGCTCATCGGCTCGCCGTTTGGAGTTTCTGAGGAACCGGCGGGCCCGTGTGGTTGTGCAGACCTGGGCCTCCAGCCTAGCAGGGGTTTATAGCTGCTGTTTCCCAGGTGGTCCAGCAGCAACTTTTTCGGCCCTCTGGCCACTCCGGCTGGTGCACTTCCCCACTCCCTGGCTTCGGCTTCCCGCAGGACTCTTCTCCTCCGCAGGACTCTTCTCCTCTGCCTCTAGCCTCGTGAGAAGCCTCCTCTCCCTGTTGCCAGAGTGAGTCTCTCACACAGTCCCTCCCCTGCAAGAGTTCAATTCCGCATTCCCTATGGTGTTTGCCCTCGCTGCCCGCCCTTCACTGTTGAGACTTCCAGTTGCCAGTGACTCTGGAGCTGGCCTCAGTCAAACGCGCCCCTCTGGGCAGAGCCACTACTGCCCAGAGCCAACCTTGGCCCGCTGGCTGGTCAGCCGGGAATGCTTCACCTACTGTCCTGCTGGTCTCCTCTGCCTCTGGGCTGTGCTCCTCTGTGTCCAGATGCTGCCTGCTCCAATTCCTAGGGTCCTGAAGACGTCTCATGCTCCCTATCTTGTCCTCTAGCTACTTTGGTATTCGAGAACACCATCAGCACTGCTCTACTCTGTCCCCATCTTCAGAAGACCTAACTTCTATGTTTCGCAAACTATTCCAAAAAATTCAAGAGAGAGAACACTCCCAATTCTTTTTCATGAACCCAGTATTATGCAATCCCAAACTTGGTAAAGACAAAACAAAAAACAAAACTAGAGGCCATTATTGCTGATGGACATAAATGCTAAAATCCTCAACAAAATATTAGAAAACTGGATCCAGCAATATGTTAAAAAAAATCATACAACATGATCAATGGGATTTATTCCAGAGTGCAAGGATGGTATAATATTCACAAATCAATATATGTAATACACCACAAACAAAATGAAAGACAAAATTACATGATAATATCAATAGATGCTGAAAAAGCATTTGATAAAGCACAATACCCATTTATGATAAAAATGCTTAGCAAAATGGGAACAGAAGAAGCATACATCAACATAATAATGGCCATATGTAAGAAACCTACTCCCAACATCATACTCAGTGGGCCAGAACTAAAATCTTTCCCTTAAGATCAGGGACAAGAGAAAGATGTCCCCTGGCTCCATTTTTGTTTAACATAGCTTTAGGAGGTCTAGTCACAGCAATAAGACAAGAAAAGGAAAGAAAATGCATCTATAAACTGAAAAGGAGGATGTGAAACTACCATTACTAGCAGATGATATGATAGTGTACATACAAAAACCTACAGGATCCACTAAAATACTTGACCTAATAAGTAAACTTGTCAAAATAGTGAGCTAGAAAGTCAATATTCAAAAATCAAAAGCATTTTCGTATTCCAACAATGAAGTCTCAGAAATAGAAAGTAGGAAAAAATCCCATTTACTATAGCAGCAAGAAAAATAAAGTACTTAGGAATAAACTTAACCAAGGAGGTAAAAGATCGTATTCATAAAACTACAGCACACTGTAGAAAGACATTAAGGAAGATATGAATAAATGGGAGCATATACTATGTTCATGGATTGTAAGAATTAACATTATAAAATGTCCATGCTATCCAAAGCAATCTATATATTCAATGCAATCCCTATGAAAATATCAATGACATATTTCACAGATATAGGGCAAATATTTCAAAAATTTATACGGAACCAACATTTACCCTGATTAGCCTCAGCAATTCTGAAAGCAAAGAACAAAACAGGAGGGAGCACAATACCTGACATCAAACAATATTAGAAGGCTACTGTAATAAAAACAGTCTAGTACTGGCATGAGAACAGACACATGGAACAGAATAGAGAGCCCCTAAAGAAACACTTTTATAGTGAATTAATATTTGACAAAGATAGCAGGAACATAAAATGGAGTTAAAATAGTCTCTTAATAAAGGTTGGGCAACCTGGATAGGTATATGCAAAAAAATAAAACTAAACCACCAACTAACACCATGCACCAAAATAAACTCAAGATAGGTAAAAGACTTAAATAGATATAAACCATGACACCACAAAAGACCTGGATGAAAACAGGTGATAAAATTTCAGATATCCCAAGCTGTAGAATTTTAGCCATTATATTCTATTAGCCTTATATTGCCCAAGGCATTATATTAGCCTTGGGCAAGTGATATAAAGGAAATAATAAATAAACAGGACTAGGTCAAATTAAAAGACTTCTGCATGGCTAAAGATAACTTCAGAAAAATAAAATGGAAATCAACCATATGGGAAAATATATTTGCCAATGATACTGAAGACATGGGTTTGACTTACAATATATATAAAGGACTCATACAACTCAACACTAAGGCAAACAATCCAACTAAAAAATGGACAAAGGACTTGAATAGACACTTGTCTAAGGAAAACATACAGAAGGTCCATAGACATATGAAAGGATATTCAACATCACTAGCTCTAAGGAAGATGCAAATTGAAACCACAGTGAGATGCCGCCACATACCTGTCAGAATGGCCATCATTAACAAATCAACAGCCAGTGAGTGCTTGTGAAGATGTAGAGAAAAAGGAAACATAGTGTACTGTTGGTTGTTATGCAGACTGGTGCAGCCTCTATGTGGAACAGTGTGGAATTTCCTTGAAACCTAACAATGGAACTGCCTTTTGATTCAGTGACCTTACTGCTTGGATTATGCACTTTGAATCCTGAAACACAAATTCAAAAAAACGTATGCACCCCAATGTTCATAGCAGTGTTATTTACAAAACAAAGTGCTGGAAACAGCTTAAGGGCCCATCAGCAAATGTGTGAATTAAAAAGCAGTGGTAAGCCCTGGCTGTTGGCACAGTGGATAAGGTGCTGGCCTGAGAACACCAAGGTTGATGGTTCAATTCCCCAGTCATGGTACATAACCAGGTTGCAAACCAGGTCTTTATTCAGATCCATAGCTGATGGCAGGTGAAAGGCAACCATACTTTGATGTCCCTCTGCCTCTCTTCCTTCCCCTCTCTCTAAAAATAATAAATAAAACCTTTTTTAAAAAAGCAGTGGTACCTTTACACAATGGAATATTACACAGCAGACAGAAAGAATGAATTCCTACTTTCACAACAGCAGCATGGAAATGAAGAGTAATATAATATGCTAAGTGAAATAAACCAGGTGGTGAAAGACAAATACTATATAATCTTAACCATAAATGGCACCTAATGAAAAAAAAACACAAATGAGCAAAATAGGACCAGGGACATGGAAATAAGGAACAAACTGACAGCAAGCAGGTGGGAGGGAGAGGGGGTTAACGAGGGAAAGGAGGGGAAGGGGTAGTCAAGGAACAAGTACAAAGGACACATAGACATGGACAACAGGGTGGGGATTGACTGTGGGAGTGAAGGGTAGGCTGGGTAGGGCAGGGGAAAATTAGGACAACTTAATTGAACAACAATAAGAGAAAATAAATGAAAAGAAAACAAAAGTTCACAAAATAGTCTTTTAATAACTTCTGTTTATACAAAGTTATTAACTAGCATTTCTAATTGTTTTATAGAGTAACTGACTCTATAATAAAATGTTAACCTGACCATAAAAAAAATCAGTGGCGATTTTTAAATTGGCTTATCATTTCAATGAATATTTATTAATTACATATAGTATGTCTGCCACTCCATTAAGCATCTAGGGGACCAAATTAATAACAAACTGCCTTTGTTATCAGGAAATGTACATTCTCACTAAGGGCACAGAATGTGTACATATGTGCCACAGTGATCATCATGTCTCAAACTAATATGGCAGTCAGCAATTACTCTTAGATGATCAATGTTGTCAATGATTGTGGTAAATGCTTATTTTGTGTTTACTCTGTGTTAAGAACTATCCCAGGATCTTGCATATATTAATTTAATAACACAACACTTACATGATGTGGATAACATTATTGTCCCTATTTCACAGGTGAGAAAACAGAGATGATAATGAAAGCCTCTGGTAGCAATAAAAGTTGTCTTACACACACACACACACCAAGAAAACCAAGAACCTGGGGGCTTGGCACTCATTTCCTTTCAAAAAGGATCCTCTGTGAAAAGAAAATCCCCTTTTCACAGGGTTGTGTGGAGGATTCAACAGATACTATGGGTAAAATGCAATGTGCTGAGTAAACAGTAACTACACATAAACCACCAAATGTTAGACAAATGTACAATAGTATTCTTTTTCTTTTTCTTTGTTGTATCTCACAGTTCTTTGAAGAAAACCAAAAACACCCAGGTTGAACTGGGAAAGTCCTGGAATACCATAATAGGGCTTGTCTAATGATTTTCCCTTACCCATTTGTTTTGACAGCAGAAATACTGGAAATATTGCATAAAAACACAGGTTAGCTGGATTTCAGGGCTTGTTTCTATACCACAGTGGCTTAAATCAGGTTAAATAAGATTATGAATGTTTGGATGCAGAGGTACAACTGAACTTCAGCAAACTGAGTAATGGCAAATGGAAACATTTTAAATTATGGATGGTTTAAGAGTTATGGGTAAATGTCCATTCACAACTAGAATGTAATTATCAAGCTCATCTTTAGACAATGTCAAATGAGAACACTAATTTACTTTGGCCAGTTTCCTGTTAAAATATTGCCTAAAAGGTATTAATGACATTGATAATGACTAGTTTGTACTTATTTTATGCTAATTCTTATATATTCAAGTTATAACAATTTATGAATTAATAATAATTATAATGCATCATTGTAATCATAATTCTATGCGATTATTATGTGAATTAATGAATGATTATAATAGAATAATTATAATTGGTTATAATTACCTCATAAGAATTTCATTGAGTTCCTTTTATGTACCAGAGAACATTGAATGCTGATAATAGACGTGAACAAGACATAGGCCCTGGTCTCAGGGATCTTGCACTTTACAAGGGAGGCACACAAGCTGGCAGCTAATGGGGACCAGTGTAATGTGCATAGTCAAGATGCCACTGGGTTTTATGGCCCCCATGATGGGGAGGCCTTTTGTTTAGCGTCAGTGATGTGCCACGAGCTATTCAGTGCATGTCCTCTATGCTTTTCCCAATCTTTGCACTGTAACTGTGTGTATGTTTTACATGTGGGGAAACTGAGGCTCAGAGAAGTAAGTGGTAACATTGACTTTTAGCTCCAAGTGTGTCTGGTTCCAACTTTTCTCGCTCACCATGCTTCAAATTTGCCTTTATGCACCTGTGACTTCCACTTTTTCTGGAAACCATGGAAGAGCTGGAAGACCCACAAAAGGCTTGGAAAGCAGCGTGGATTCCTCTTGCACAAAGAGGAGGGCATTTGAGAGGGCAGGGGACAATGGGGAGACTCCTATTTGTTCCTGCAGGAAAAAAAAAACAAAAAACAAGTCCTCCAGCTGCTGCTGCACATGCAGGGGCCACTTGTGCTAGCAGCCACCTCCATCCTGCTCCAAGAGTTCACAGGAGAGTAGCATGTTACACAGTCCCATGAACTTTTTAATGAGCTTGACTTGAAAAGTAGTTTCAGAAGGTGAGTAAAATACTAAGTTAATTGAGTATTGCTGCTCAGCCTTCCTTTCCCAATGTAGTTTTCAAGAATATACAGCTTAAATATCATCTGTCAGATGATAAATATTTTAAAGGAAATTCTATTATTCACCCAAGGTTCAATCAGGTCAGTAATTAGAGTAATGGGGACAGTTACCTTTAGGAAAAGGAAGTGAAATTATTCTTGCAACTTACTGGGGGCTGGTCTGACAGGCAGCTTGCACTGAGCACAGGGCTATGTCTGGGGAAATTACAGCTGCTTGTCATAGCTTCACCTGGTAGGCAAACCTCTACCTTACAATGGTTGGGAGCTCTAGCTGTGGCAGAAAGCTAGCTGCAAACTATTTTTATTCCTTTGGCTGATTGCTGAGGTAGGATCTATCACCTGATGAATATTCAATGGGTGAGGGTAAAAAGAAAGAGTATCTTGCTCTCCTGCAATGTCCTCTGTGGAAAGAAATCAAAATGCAAAAGAGGAAAAGTGGGGGCATATCCCTTTGCCTCAATACAAATGCTCTTCAGAGATACTGGGAGAGGTCTGACCCTGGGAAAGGCAAAGGCAAATGAATATGTTTTCAAATTATTTCAGACAAGTAGCCAGAGAGAAAAGAGTACAGCATTAAAATGAAAAGTCTATGAAAAGTGAGCAAGCAGATTCCCATTTTGTTCACTCTGATCTATTACAAGCTGTTGGGCTTTTTGCTTAAGTTTAGAATAGGGCTTTGGGCACCCAAGGGAGAAAAACAACCTCCCTGTGCTGCTCATGGCAGGCATCTGACAAGGTCTATTGGAGATTAGGGTGTTGTGCATTGCCTGGGGATGGTAAGCAGCATATTTTACACCTTTACAAAGGATAAAACTAGAAACAGTTATTTCTGCATAGGCTGTGTTAGGAAGTTAGTTTTGTTAGGTGTGTAGCTACAATGGAAATACTTGAAATTTTTGCTCATGCTGTGGGCAAAACCCACGAGGTAATGAACAGTGTGGTTGTAGAGTGACTCAACCAATCCTAGACAAAAAGTAAAGCAGGCACTGTCTGCTTCTCTCATCCTCCTTCACCACACTGGTTCTCTCCTCCCTCATGCCTGTTCATAGGGCATGTTCATTGGTTGTCCCTAATCCATGTACTACTATCTGTTTAGTTTCACACATATACCCAATGGTGGTTGGCTTATGAGAGAGGTACTGAATGGAACTAGAAGTCAAGCATCCACTATGGAAGAGTGTAGAACATTTTTGATGATAAAGTCAGGCATGGATATTATACTCTCCAGATAACTGTTACATATTAGGCTATTACAACTTATTTGATTCCCTCTAGAAACCATTTTCTTCATTTTACCAATAAGGTAAATGGGTCTCAGAGAGCTTATGTGGTTTGATCAAACTCACACAGATTTAAATAGTGAAACCAGGCCAGTATTACCCTGTAACTTATGCTCCCCTTCTTATATCTCTGGGAGGACAGAAGGTATGAGGAAATAGGTTGGTCTTAGAGCTGTGGGACTCTTAAAGACTCCTGGAGATGTTAGAAGTCCTTTCTGGCTTGTTGCTTTCTGGCCGTGGGTGATCATAACTTGACTCCAGGTAGCTGTTTGTGGACTCAGGTGGCCAAACTACCTGGAATAGGAAAGGGACAGTGCCAGAGACAGTTCCAGCCTCAGATCCACACACTCCCAGAAGTAAGGTTGCAGTGGTGACAGTCAGGGGGCTTGAGCAGGTCTTAGTTTATAAATGCTGGAATAGAGATCCTGGATGATAAAACAAAACAAAACAAAACAAAACAAAACAAACAAACAAACAAAAAAAACGCTCACAATTTCTTTCAAACTCCAAATATGGCAGTTTAATAATAGAAACATAGAGATCTAGTTTTCACCTAAAAATACTTTATGTCATTTTTCCAGCACCATAAAAAAGTTCTAGGTCTGCAACACAATGAAATAATGCCTAATGGAAAGTTTCAGTAAATCTACTGTGTAAAGTAAAGCAAACTTTCCTATCATCATGATGCCACCCCAATTGGCATCTGTGGTGCAGCTTCCAGGAAGCAGAGCCTTCCAAGCCATCAGGGTAATAATCATTTAGCTTTACCCAGCAGCTACTTCATGTAGGAAGTTGACATGTTTTATTTTCACTTAAGACTAAAAGCAATTCTAAAAAGTAATCACTATTTCTTCCACTTGCAGCAGAGGGAATTGAAACTCTAAAATGTTGACTGGTTAGCCAAAGACAGCACTGTGACTGAGCAATGAGACAGGGATTTGAATTCAGACCCGACTTTAAAGCCTGCATTTCTGTTAGTGTTCTGATATCTTTATCCTGCTCAGAGATGTTGCTCTGTAGCATTCTTATCATTTAACCTAGGTATGAAAGTGACATCACCATGTCTAGCTCACAGGGCAACTCCCCACTGGTTAGATTTGTTCTCACAATAGTCAGGGTTCCCCTAGACTTCCATAGTCTCAGAGGGCCTCCACACTCCCTACCCCCATTCAGGTAACTGACATATGTCAGCCATTCACAGGTGACTGGGGTTTTCCATGTCTAAAGACAATTTATCCCTTTGATTCTCTACCATGCTTCCTGCCCCTGAATCAGAGGCCTTCCTTGTTCTCACCTGGACACTTCAGTGCTCCTCTTTTGGGTCCTTCCTTCTCTTCCCCAGATACATCTTATTTAGTCCTAGAAAGTACAGTGTATCTAGTTCCACAAACTTAATATGGAAGATCTTGCCTGGAGCAAAGGTAACATTTTGCTCTTCATCTTCTTGTGGGTTTAGGAAGGGGGAATGGCTTAGAGTCCAAAGAAGAGAGAAGATAAGAGAGTATTGGATTGCTATCTCCAATTAACCTGCATTAGAATTGACCTAAGCCAAATTTATCATTCTCCAGAGAACTAAGTATTATTAGGCTTGAAATCTATTCAATTGAGGGGTTCTTTTAAAATGAAAAATACAAAACTATGACTACTACCAAATTAGACATAAAGCCTGAGAAGAGATCCATACAAGAAAGAGGCCTTGAACTTGACATGTTAGCATTAAAGAAAATCTGCCCTTCAGCATAGGTGTCAGCTGACTTTTGGTGAAGATGTTGCTATCTAGATGTTGGGGTTGATAAGGGATGACTATTTCTCACGCACTTGGTATCAGGTTAAGCTAATATTTACCTAATATTAACCAATATTTATCCCCAGAAGGCACAAAACAGTTTATAAATCTGTTCTGCAATTTAGTGAAACCTAATTTCTGGGACTTTTAGAGGTTCCAACAACAAAGGATCTGTCGAAGCAGATCCTACACTGAGTGGGGCTGGACTTTACCTGTGTCCCTTCCATGAACCTGCACAGGACATGGGTTAGTCTCCGCTCACTTCACAAAAGAATCAGATGTCTCAAAACAATGTTTTAGTGAATCCACATAGTCTGAATATCTTGAATTTCACCAATAAAGGAGAATTTCTAATATTTGTCAAGCTACTTAAAAGTTACTAGTTTTACCAATAAAGCCCATTTTGACATTCATATGCTCATTCATAAAATGTTAGTTTTTAAAAATATTTTAAAATTGTTTATTATTATGTAAATTATAATAAAATGTACATAGTATAAAATTAACCATCTTAAGTATTTTTTAAGGATATAGTTCAGTGGCATTAAGTACATTCATATTGCTGTGCAAATTTTATCATTATCCACTCTGGAATTCTTCATTCTGCAAAACTGAAACCATGCACCCATTAAACACTAACTCCCTTAACCTCTAGCAACCATCATTCTACTTCCTTTTCTATGAATTTCATTATCCTAAGGATGTTATATAAGTGGAATCATATAATATTTGATTCCAACATCAAATAAAAGTAAAAGAGTAACATCTCTTTTACTCAGCATAATGTTCTTGAGGTAAATTCATGTTTCAGCTGGGATCAGAATTTTTTAATTTTTAGCTAAATAACATTCTATTGTATGTATATGCCACAATTTGATATTCCTCCTTTGATTTGACACTTGAACTGCCTATACCTCCGCTATACTGAACATGGGTTTGCAAATATTTCTTTCAGATCATACTTTCAAATATTTTGATTATGTACCCAGAAGTGGGATTGCTGAATCATATAGTGAATCTAGTTTTAATTTTTTAAAGAATTACCATACAGTTTAAAAATGTCAGATTTTGATGATGATAATGATAGCAGAAAAACTCAGTGTGTGGTCCTTTCGAGGACAGTGATTTTAGATCTGTCTGACCTGGGCATTCTAAAGAGACTATAGGAGCTGAGCATTCCTGAACTGAAGACATAAACTCATTACCACTAATGTGGCATCACAGTGCTATACTGAGATATCATAGCCAGTAATTAACAGACACATTGCCCCCTGCATTCTCAAATGGGATACGGAGACCTTTACAATAAAGATCAAGTCTAGTATTTCTTTACTATTCTCCTTTGCCTTATGATAGCTACTCATTTAAAAGAGGCAGAGAGGTAAGAAAGATCACTGACTCTAAAACTAAGAGTCATAATTTAATGTATGATTTTTACTTAATAGTAATTCCAGCCCTCTGTTCAGTTTCTTCACAGCAGTCTCTGTAAGCTTCAGTTCTTTTAGTAGTCACTAACCCCCTGAGGCAACCAGAAACAATGGTCATGTTTTGACTACGGGTCACAAAGTATGGATTTCTATTAAGCTAAAGATAAGCTTTTCACTTCAGTTATGTTTCAGCTCTTGAGTCTTAAGGTAGAACAATCCCCTGGCTACCCTCTCATGAACTGGAGAGAGGGATGCCAGGAAAGACCTCAGACATGTCCTCGATATCTGAAGAAATGATTTATCACCTTTACCTCACCTCTGATCAATCAGTTCCAGCACAACCCTCAACCGTAATCCATGGTGTTTTGTGATTTCTCCCTGTATAATCTGTCACCTACATGCCATTGGAGAGTTCAGGCTTTTAAGCACTAGTTTCCTGTTCTCCTGTGTGACACTGAGCTTAATAAAATAACCATCTTTCTCCACTACAGTTCTTTATGTCCAGTGTTTGGCTCTGCTAGTGTTGGTTGGATGAGCTCTTTCTGTTCTGTAACAGCTCCAAAATAGAGAGCCTGTCTGTTTTTGGTATTGAGTTCTTTCCTTTTTCTGGCAAGGGAATCTTTGACAAGCCTACCATTCCTCATCCCTGAAGCTGCAAAGGTCTCACGTTGACCTACAGGGATGTTGTATGGTTCAAATGGGATGATGCATCTGACATGTATGTTGTCATTCTGTGACAGGTAGTTTCTTAGGAAGGATAAGATGGGACTTCTTGTTTTTTATTTTCCAATTACAGTTAACATTCAGTATCATCTTATAGTAGCTTCAGCTGTACTGCATAGTAGTTTCAGTTTTAACTATTCATCTTGATATGTCTAGAGCTTACTAGGCACCATACATAGTTATCAGGCTATTATTGACTATAATTTCTATGCTGCCCTTTATATCACTGTGACTATTTTGTAACTACCAATTTTTACTTAATCTGTTTACCTTTTGACTCAGCCCTGCAACCTCCCTCCTCTCTGGCAACCATCAGTCTGATCTCTGTACTTATGTCTGTTTTTGTTTGTTTGTTCATTTATTTTGTTCTTTAGATTCTACCCATAAGTAAAATTATGTATTTGTCTTTTTCTGACTGACTTAACTTTAATCAGCATCCATCCATGTTGTTGCAAATGATAAGATTTCATTAATTTTTTATGGCCACATAATATTTAATTGTATATAGTATATGCACCACATATATATTTTTAATTCAATTGTCCATTGATGAGCACCTTGGTTGATTCCATAAGATGGGAAATTTTAATCCATAATTTGCATCCAGATAATGCTGCCTTCCATGCAGTTGGGACCCATCCCTCTAAGTAACACAAAGTGAAGTACAGGTTCTCCCAAGAGCAGTTTGAAGCTGAAACCCCTCGTCCTTCATTTTTCCTTCTTTCTCAAGTTTGACCAGGTTTCAGTGGATGGGGATGGAAAAAGAAAGCAAGGTAGCAGGAGGTAGGTGAAGGTCTCCTTTCTCTTTAGATTTTCAGATGAGTGATGAAACTACCACACCAGATTCTCTCACCCTCTTAGTACTTAACTGGTTCATCTTACTTTCCAAGTAATGGTTCTAATCAGTGACTTAAGTTTGTATTAGATCTAATGACAAAAACCTGAGGCTCATACTGAGGTCTTCTTGGAGGGATTTTGACTGGGATTTTTCTGAAGAAAAAACAAAACAAAACTAAGACACCCCATCTTTGTTTTAATTAATTCCATCACCAGTTTATTATCCAAAAATGTCATATGCAAAAAATCAAAGAAGCTCTTGTATAAATAATAAAAAGAAAAGGTTCAGTCTGTTAGTAAGGGAGAGCATTTTCAAGGAGAGCTCCATAGAGCTATGATAGGCTTGGCACTTCCTTTAGGTGAAATCTCTCAAAAATCATAACAGAAAGTATAGATTTGTCCAAGTCTTTAAATGATAGGCTATTAAGAGTCTTATTTTAATAGTGTCTTAAGGAAAAACAAAACATCAAAAAATAATCTCTTATCTAGGTCATAAAATAAATACTTCTGATTCAACTACAATATGAAAAACATTTAGCTCTTTTAAATATGGCTTTATTTTAGTTTATTTATAGGCTTGAACAAGATTCTGTGAAAAGGATAATTTTAGGGTTTTGTTTTTGTTCTTCAACAAGTTTCTCTGGAAAACTTAATCAGGAAGCAGCAAAGGATGATTTTGTTTTGTTTAATCTGTCAGATTGGAATCCTCAGGTGGACAAAAAAACATTGCTGAATATCTTCCAGCAGTTTGCCATAGTGATTATTAACTGTCAGTCATCGGTATGGAGATCTGGGAGTTCATTCACCTGTGGGGCTAGTTTGTTTCCTTAGGGTTTGTTGTATTAAAACTACTGAAGTGTGCTAGCTGGAGCACCCCATTTTTAACTCCTGGTCTCACTGTGGAATGTGTCTCTAAGACTTTCCAAGAGAATGAAAGCTATTTCTCACATCAATGGGCAACAGTGCCTGAGTGCTAGCTGCTGTTAACATGCCTATTCTTCCAGAAAAATATTTCCAGATATGTACATGTATTTCCCTAGATACTGGCTTGCCAAACCTGTGGCTTCTTTGAGTTTATTATGATTCCTCTCTTGTTTTAGCAGCATATTTGGGAATAAACTTGAAGCAAAGATGGTAGAGTGGCAGCAGTCAGGACAGAACCCCACTGGAACCCTTTATTTGCTTGGAGTGTTGTGTTTTGACATACATCATCCTGTATACTCATTGCAGCCCTTGTAGGAGGTTGACAGGGAAAGTATGCTTTTTGCTCTCTCAATTGTTATAGATTGAACATTTGTGTCCCCCAAATTCTTTTGATGAGGTCTATCTCAACATTAGGAGGTGGGGTCATTGGAGATGTAATTAGAAGTAGATGATGTCATAAGGATAGAGCTCATGAATAGGATTAGGGTTCTCATAATAGCCACAAGAGAGCTTGCTTTCTCTCTACTCTCTGCCGTGTAAGGCTATAATGAGAAGTCAGCAGTCTGCAACCAGAAGATACCCTCATCAGGAGCTAACCCTCTGGCACCCTAATCTCAGACTTCCTGCCCCTAGAACTGGGAGAAATAAATTTGGGTTGTTTATAAGTAATCTAGTTTATAGTATTATGGAAGCCTGAACAGAATAAGATATCAACAGTACAGATAGAGAAGTTGCTGCAGGCCACATGGCCAGCAAATGGCAAACCAAGCTTTGAATGAGGGTAATTCCTTATTTCTGGTGTAGGGCTCCTTTGAGGACATGACACTACCTCTTGGAAATTAGTGTGAGAAGATCTTGGAAACCAGAGTTAGAAGATCTGAGGAACAAGATCAAAACATCCAGGTTTGAATGCAGGTCTTATTACTTACTACTCCTAAGACCTGAGTATTTAAACATTCTGAGTCCCTGCTCCATTTTCTGTCATGTGGGGATATAATATACTATTCCTACTGCATAGGGTTGCTGAAGGGATCAAAAGGGAGCTTGTGAAGATTCTGTCATCCCTCCAAAGAAACCCCACAAGGCTATTAAAAGTTTTGAAGTTGTCTGTATTTTATACCTGTCAAGTTCATTAATTAAGTGATATTCATACAAGAAGTTGGTCTAGAAGGATGGAGGGCAGAAAGCCTGGTATTCTGGTCTTTGTCATTACAACAATAAACAAAAGAGCAGAACCCTAACAAAGCGAATTAGAAAACTTCCCATAATATCTGGTAGTTCTTTTATTTGTAAATTAATGGATAGAATAATTTTTAAAAATCACAGCTTTTTTAAGACGGTGATTTTACTGATTTACCAACAAATGTTTAATGATTATGCAACATATACTAGCCATTATTCTAGCACAAATTGTAAGAAGACCAGATAAGCTCCTTTCTTTTCTTACATTACGGTGAGGAAACATACAATAAATAAATAGTGCAGTAGTACAGAAGAAATTGTTAGTGCTATGTGGAGAACAAAATATGATGATGCCAAGTAGAATACCTGGGAGGCTTTAGATTGGAAGGTGAAAGAAGGCTTCTATGAGGAGGTGATGTTAGCATCTCATCCTGAATAAGGAGCCAGCCGGGTGAGGAACAGGGAAGAGTATGGCAGCCAAAGGAGTCAGATAGGCATTGATTGTCCATGTCAATAGACAGAAACATTAAAATGAACATTCTAACATTGTGGCATTCAAAAATGATAAATATTTGTTCTTGAATATATCCATAAAGGCACATATGCAGAAGGCAAATGTATTCCCACACATGGGACAACCATGCTTGAATTTCAGCTGATGAGGTTCTGTTTCTAGTTCCTGGCCCTGCTGGGAAGGCAAAGGAGGAATGTAGGATGTCTTCAAACACATGCTCTTATGCACTGGGTGCAGTCAGAGTCCCTACCAATTGGACAACTATGAGGTGTGGTTTGGCAAAATGGGCTTCCTGAATAGAATAAATTACTGCCTGGGTTTAGAAGGTGAGGGCCAGAGAGAGGCTGAGAAGGTAGCTTGGGCTAAATGAGCACCCAAGTTTGGCTCTAACTCCAGGGGCTAATGAGTAGATGAATTTGGCTGAAACAAGAAATTTTTCAAGGGAAAACTGAAGAGAAATGGCTCTAGTGAATAGGAAGGGTGCATTGTTGCAGGGTAACCTATGGTAAGCTGAGGTACTTGCCTTTCATAGCATAGGCAGTGGACAGCCTTCCCAGTGCTTAGAAGTAGATTTTCTGTAGAAGGGACACCCGCCCATGTCCATTTCTCTGAAAAAGAATGCCCACACTCATCACCCTTTCCTTCCTCCGCTACTAGCCTGTCTAGTTTAGAGGCCTAGGTTCATGACTCTCTGATCTGGTTCTATATTTACCTCCTTTCAGATGTAATCAATCCCTCATCTAGATGCCCAGGTGTATAATGTAGAGGTTGCCATGACCGTGATATAGCAGAAATATACAAATAGAATGTAAGCCAGCCATGCCAGAAAAGGTTTATGTTAAGATTATTCATATATTGGTGGAAATTAGTGGAAGTTAACCTTAAGCTTGGGTCAGTCTTAAAAGATTAACAGGAATTCCCAACTGACAGAATAGAAGAAAAGAATCAGAGGCTAGGCTAGCACTCAGCATCTAGACATTGGTCAAAAAATCAGTGCCTTTGCTTAGCTCTTTTCAAAAGTAAAAGTTGGTTGGTGATAGTCCTCACTTTAAACCTTTCACAATTTTATGCTTTCCATACTATGTTGCACTTGTACACTCTTCTTCCTTCTCTTTATTAATCTGTCACCATACAATTTTTCCTGAGATTAAATTCAGTCTTACCTGAATTTCCAAAGTCCCTCCAAACCATGCAGAAAACAGGATGGATAACAGGGCCTTCTAACTCCACCTCCTTATATGATCTCCTTTCAGTAGAGATGTAATGAAACCTCAAACCTATAATTTGGAAAGAAAATATAATACTTCTAGCTACAGTTATCACTTCTCAAACAGTTGTCAAATCTTCCCCCTTTCCTTCTTTGTCATTCCTTCATAAAATAAGTAGCTTGCTTAAAAACTCTTTTCTGTTCATCAAGAGCGAGTTCTTGAAACAGTGAGAAATGACTAAATTCTGATTATCTTATCACATTTTCCATACAACTGTTGTTACCATGGTTCTTTGGTAAAGAGAAGATGCAATTTATAAAGGCTGGTAAGGATTTTTAAGTAGTTGTTGAAGGGTAAATTCATGACATAAGTCTTAGCTAAAATACTCACTAGTATATCAATCATATGATTGATATGATTGAAATACTACTAAATAAAATACTGATATAATACTAAATGGTTACTAACAGAAACATATGCTTGATTTCTGCTGATTTGAAAGAAAAATAACTTCAAGGGAATTATAGTCTATATGAAGAGAACCTAAAGCCTTCGTGTAAGGATTCTGGTTCCAGTTCATCTTCCACTAAGGCAAAATTACCTTTAAAAGGCTATTTTAAACCCCTAACATCTCCTTCATGAACCCTGCTTCCCAAATTTCAATGCTGAGTCTTCTGTGACAAAAACTCTTCTACCTAAATTCTGGGCAGAAATTAAATGTATTAAGTTATTTTAACAAATAGTTGAATGCATATTCTGAGCAAGTGATCTGATAAGCCAATTAATTCACCCAATACATACATGTCTCTAAAAATTATTTATATCCTAGAAATAGTGTAAGTACAATAATAATTGAAAGAAAGAAAATAAATAAAAAGATATATCAATTGAATTAGTCATTGGAGCATTACAGCCAAACCTTGGTTAATAAATGTCTTGGTTCTTGAACAATTCAGTTCTCCATTAAGTTGCTTACAGGAAAAAATGTTTTGGTTATCTAACAAAACTTTGAATCTTGATTTTCTACTCAACAACCTTTTCATGCTGATAGATGTATGATCAGTCAGGCATGTCTAAGGCAACAAGCAAAGGAAATTCAGTTTTTAACAAATTGTTTCTCAAACAGTTTTTTAGAAGGAATTAAGGAAGAACAGAGGTTCCACTGTATTTGCAAAAGCAAAAGATTGTAAACAATGTAAATTTCCATCAGTAGAGGCAGAACTGGTTGTAAACTGTGACACATTCACATAATAGAGTACTATACAGCTATAAAAAGAATGTGAAATATTTTTATATGCTGATATAAATGAACCTTTAAGATATTTTATTATATGAAAAAAGAAGCCCTGGATGGTGGCTCAGTGGATAGGTGCCGGTCTGCCAACCCAAAGGTTGCTGGTTCAATTCCCTAGCCAAGGCACGTAACCAGGTTGCAAGCCAGATCTCCAGCCAGGTCCATAGCTGTAGGCAGGTGAAAGGCAACCATACATTGATGTCTCCTTCCCTCTCTGTCTCTCTCCCTTCCCCTGTCCCTAGAAATAATAAATAAAAATAAAATATTTAAAAAAAATTAAAAAGAAAGGTTAAAAAGTCTGAATATAGTATACTACCTTATAATCTGTAAAGGAGGGATAATAATATGTTTATTTGTCAGAGACCATATTTACATTATACACATATATATATGTATATATATAACATACACATATTTATATATAATAAACTAGAACCTAACAAAACTTGACTCAAAAGGGAAAGAAAGAGAAGAATGAATAAGATAAAAAGGGTAGACTTGGAGGAGGGAAGATGGTGACAGAGTAGAGAGCAGTGCTGATGGTGTTCTCAAGTATCAAGGCAGCTAGAGGACAGGATAGGGAGCGTGAGACGTCTTCAGGACCCTGGGGATTGGAATGGGCAGCATCTGGACACAGGGGAGCGTGGCCCAGAGGCAGAGGAGGCCAGCAGGACTGTAGGTGAGGCGTTCCCGACCAACCGGCCGGCGGGCTGAGGTCAGCTCTGGGCAGGGGCGACTCTGCCCAGAGGGGCTCATTTGACTGGGGCCAGTTTCGGGCTCCCTGGCGACTGGAAGTCTCAGCAGTGAAGTGCGGGCAGCGAGGGCAAACGCCGTAGGGAACGCAGAATTGAACTCTTGCAGGGGAGGGACTGTGTGAGAGACTGACTCCGGCAACAGGGAGAGGGGCTAGAGGCGGAGGAGAAGAGTCCTGCGGAAAGCCGGAGCTGGGGAGCAGGAAGTGCACCGGCCTGGGCGGCAAGAGGGCCGAAAACGGTGCTGCTGGGCCACCAGGGAAACAGCAGCTAGAAGCCCCTGCGAGGGGGGAGGCCCAGTCCTGCGCAACCACACAGGCCCCCAGGCTCCTCAGGAAACACCAAGTGGCAAGCCAGCAAGCAGGGAACTAGAGGCGGGCAACCCGCCATTGCTGGAGACAAAGGCTGCACCGCCCACACCTGGGAGGGGCTCATCGCAGAGGCAGCTTAAAGGACTCCATGGCTTGGAGGCGTGGTGCTCGCCCCGGAAGGGCGGGACAGTGTAGGCGGACCCCGGACAGTGTTGACTGACAGGCCCGGCCTCCTCCAGGAACTGCAGAGGTGGGGCCAGTCATCACAGGGACCAGTGAAGTTTCGGGCTGCCCTGCAGAAGTGCTGGGGGCGTGTCCTGGGCAGGAAACTCCCCCAGGAGTGGGAGGGGGCTGCCTGCCAGCTCCAGAACACCGGCAGCCCTAAAACCCAGACAGGCTGCGGAAGACCCAGCCTACCTGGGGGTGGACACTCAGAATCAGCCCTACTGTGACAATCAGAGGCCCTGCCACGCACCAAGACCGGCTAGAATATAGACTATAGACTGTAAAGTCCTGACCAAGAAAAAGAGGCAGCATCAGGAAAGGGATTGCTGCCAATCTCAAGCACCTGAATTATACTGAGAGCAGTATGAACTATTAAGCCCCAACATACCCTTTGCAAAAGTTACTCCTCACATATTCTTAATCCCCCCCATACCTCAATCCATCTAAATATCCAAGACCCTCCCCTACTCTCGAATTAAAGTCTATTCACTCTGTGGCTATAACGCATTCCCAGTCCTCAATCTAAGTATTCCTCCCTTCCCCAGCCTTTCTAAACCCTTTCTTTATTCTTTTCTTCCTTCTTCTTCTTTTTTTTTTTTTTAATTTTTCTTTTCCTTTTCTTCCTGGTAAAGCCCACAGGTTCTGGCTCCACCTGGACCAATCAGAAATCATAAAGGGGGAACACACAGCTGAAATCTTTCTTTATTAATATTGATTTCTCTTTGTCTTGTGACGTTCTCCCCCCATCCTTTTTTTTCCTTTTCTTTTCTTTCTTTCTTTCTTTCCTCCCTGATAAAACCCACTGGTCCTAGCTCCACCTGGACCAAACAGAGACCATAAAGGGTGAACAGAAACCTAAACCTTTTCTTTATTAATATTGATTTCTCTTTCTCTGGTGACGTTCTCCTTTTTTTATTTTTTTTTCTCCTGTGCTAAAAGCCCTCAGGTCCAGGTTTCATCTGGACCAGTCAGGGAAAATTAAGGGTGAACAGCCATCTAAAACCTTTCTACTTATTATTATTATCATTTTTATTTCTTTTTTCCTTTTGCAAATTGTTTTGTTTTTTTTTTTGGTTTGGTTTGGTATTTGGTTTTTGGTTTTTTGTTGTTGTTGTTGTTGTTTATTTTTGTTTTTGTTTTTTGTTTTTTGTTTCTGTTTCTGCTAAAAGCCCGCAGGCCCAGAATACAACCAGACAGCCCAAATAAAGGACACACCAAGAACACCAAGTGGAGAAAATCTGGGAGACGGCAACATTGAACTCCACAAATCTCCTATCACAGAAGGGTGCTCAAATAAGGCAAGGAAGCAAAGCAGGTTAACCCAAGGAAAGAACAAAAATAAATAAATAAATAAAGAGCAAGCAAGAACAGACACCCAAAATGGGGGAAAAAAGAATCAGTCCATCACCAAAATGAAAGGAAGAATCCCCAGAAAGAACACAAAATGAAACAGAGGCACCTGGAATATCAGATAAGGAATTCAAATGAATGATGATAGAGAAGCTCAGTGAGCTCAGCCACATCAAAGAAAACTGTAAACAACTCCAGGAGAACTACAAAGGACTCCAGGGAAATTACAAAGAACTCCAGGGAAGTTACAAGGAACTTACTGAGAACTACAACAGCATGAAAAAGGACATGGAAACTGTCAATAAGTGGCAGCAGGAAATGAAGAATACAATTTCTGAGTTGAAGAATACAGTAGAAGGAATCAACAGTAGACTAGAGGAAGCAGAGGACCGGATCAGCGAGTTGGAGGATAATGTAGACAAATACTCCAAGACAATACAAGAGAATCAAAAAAGGCTGAACAAGACTGAAGAAGGGTTAAGAGAGCTGCAGGACAACATGAAATGTAACAACATCTGTATCATAGGGATACCAGAAGGAGAAGAGAAACAAGGAATGGAAAACCTGTTCAAAAAAGTCATGATAGAAAATTTCCCTAACATGATGAGTGAAAACATGAATCCAGTTCAGGAAGCACAGCGGGTCCCAATGAGGATCAACCCAAACAGACCAACACCAAGGCACATTATTATTAAAATGGCTAA
>PVIW01014669.1:0-22571 GCA_004026585.1 Noctilio leporinus
GAAGGAGGTCGGTGCTATCGCAGGGAAGTGGTGAGCAGCAGGGCGGACCGTGGGGAGAGATGAGGTTGGAAGGTAGGCAGCGTAAAGCCACATCCAGATTCCTCTGGTAGTTCTCGAGGTAACGTGGGGGTGGGGTCTATATGAAATGGAATGATCGCGCAGGGACGCGGCACAGTTTTATTTTGAAAAGGGCCCCATTGCACATTTCACACGTACTCGATCCTCTCACCCCCCTAGAAGGAATCGGCTCCTTTATGGAACTCCCTTAGCAACTTTCGAACATACAACACAGCATTGTTAATATTGTGGAGTTTTAATCATACAGAAGTGGGCAAAAGTAGGGTTACAATGATGAGTACACAAAACACAAGCTTACTCTTATATTCTTATGTATTAATATTTGTATGAATACAATAACTATGATCCACCTCCCTTGCTTTACTTGCACCCACACTCTGCTTTCTGGCCTTCTTCAACATGGTCTAAGGCCATGGAGGCTGTCCTGTGAGGACTGCATTGACAGCAACCTCACCTCTTGCTTCCCTTTGGGTTTGGCCAATGGGGAGCGCTCAGAGGAAGTCATGAAATTGAAAGGGAGGGGAAATGGATATTGGGTTATTTGTTCTACTGTTTGCTTCCCTGCCAAGTCACCCAATGGTCTGGGTCCCCCTCCAGAAGGCCCCAACTCCATTAGGTGACACCTCCCCACAACTACTTCTCATTGGTTCCCTGCCATTTTTTAGTTCCCACTGAATGTGCCATTTGCCATTGATTCCTAGAGGGACTTCAGCCTGACTGGGAGCTCATTAGAAATGCAGAATTTCCTGACCTACTGAATGAGAAGTTGTATTTGCATAAAATTTCCCAGGTGTTTCATACATACTTTAAAATGAAAAAAACACTGGCCCAGGTGACTTCTCTCTCTTCTGATTTCATTTTAAGAGTTTAGTAAGAATAGCTATGACTGTGAGATTCTACCAAATACTTTTTGATATCTATTAATCCCTAAAAAATTATTTCCCCCTCCATTTTTGGGACTAATCATGATTTTGGTGTTTGACAGGTTAATTCTGGCCCAGCCCTGAGTCTTCTCATGCCTAGACTGTCTATCAGTCAGGGTCCCAGAAAAACAGTAGCACCTTAAGTTAGGGCAATGTGAGGAGAGTCTAACAAAGACACTATAGACCTGGGAACAAGCTGTAGAGAACCCACGAAAGATAGCACAACATTCTGGGACTGAAACCAGCAAGGCTATGGTGCCACCTCTGGCTTGAATGGGACAGGGGGGCTTGGAGGAAGGACACAGAGACCCCACAGCTAGGCGTGGACTGTTCTCTCCCTCCCCGTCTCTCACAAAGGCTGGAGAACAGAAGATGGAAGCCAGGCAGCCCATTGTGTATTACCCAGTGGCCGCCAGGCAGATGGAGAAGGGAAAGCGGACCCCAAGGGGCCATGGTTCGGAACCCAGCTTGGGTGGTGATGGCTGCCCTTCCCCCAGCCCTAACCCAGCACACTCCCCAGGGCTTCGCTGGAGCAAACCCATGCTGGTCTTCCCTGCTCTGTGTGCTGCAGCTGGGCCAGGGCTTCTGACTAGTCAACTGGCTTCTCCTGGTGTCCGACGATAGAGGCCCCAGAAAAGTGAGGAACCTGGGAAGGAAGAAGAAACTTGCTCCTTCCTGTCGGCTTCTTGTTTGCCTCCACTTCTGGCCAGTGTCCCCCTGCCTCCACCTTCACCCCAGCTGAGATGGACTCCAGGGGACAGTTTTCTAACACTAAGAGAAGTAGCTTCCTTGTGTCCCCTATGGAGATGCAGAGGCCAGCCAGCTGGCACCCCTCACCCACCCAGAGGTCTGGCCCCAGCTCTGTGGGTGCCCTCCTCTAAGCTTGGGGACACAGCAGAGGCTGAGTGGCAGTTCCTTCTCAATGTCTGAGTTTCCGCGTGGGGTTTAATAATGTCAACTTCTTTCCTCAGTTTTCCCAGCCCTAAGGAAAGTAGTTTCTTTCCACTGTCATCATCACCATGATTATTTTGTGTTCTCTCTTTGGCACAGGTGAAAGAAGCCCCAATTACCGTAAGGAGGAAAGCTACCCACCAACTACGTGGTTAATTGAGCAAGAAAGACACTTCAATTGCTTAAAGCCACTAAAATATGGTGATTACTTCTTAAAGCAACCAGCTGCACCTGTTATGCCCAAAGAGCTTAAAGCACATGTTTCTAGACTCCATCCAAAGCCTTCCAGATCAGGAACTTCCAGCCCTGTACCTAGTCCTCTATCATTTAAAAATGTTATTCAGTCTGGTTCGCGAAGCAAAGCCTCAATCACCAGAAAGAATAGATATATACTATTTTTCATCAAGTAGCAACCAACCAAATTACAGATAGGCTACTTAGAAAGAGTTCACCCTGATGCCTGGAATTCATCTTGCTCTTCATAATAGAACTCCCACTAACAGATTCAGTTCAAGGGACCTTGGCCTGACGTGAGCTGTGGCCCTATGTGCCATTCCCAGCAGGAAAGGGCTTTCAGAGGTATGGATTGTCTGCCATCGTTAGCCACCCCTGAACACCAGAGAGCACAGGGCAGGCACTGGGCAGATTCCGCCAGAAGGACAATTGCCAGGACTGCTTGATTCGGGGAACTTGGGAACTCCTGGAAGGAGAGGGTCTGACACAGCTTTTCACACCCTCCTGGATTTGCACACTGGCTTTAGTTTCTTACGGCTTTTCCCACGTGACGGCAATCATTCAGGCATGTGCTTGGTGACAGGCTTGTCTCCCTGGGGTCCTCCACGCTTTGGCTCTGGGGCCAATTGGCAAGATTTTCTGAACTCCAGTGACAGCCTGCAAGAGAGAGTGAAGGAAAAGGCAGCGCCTGGCTGGGAGGCTTCCCGCTGTGAAAAAGAGTTCTAGTTATGGTGCCAATGGCCAGCAGGCACCAGGACCTTCCCTGTCCTCTCCAGCCACTCTAAGTGATCGTTGTCGGCTCGGGTGTACTCCTAGGGCAGGAGGGCAGAAAGCAGGCCCTTGCCATGCGGCAGGCAGTTCCTTCATCAGGGCCTCATTCTTAACAGAGAACGGAGAGTCGGAAAGTTCCCCTGTGCCTTCAGGCTGGATGCCCACCCAAAGCATTCGCATTGCTTGGCAAATGGCTCCTGGAGGCTTACAGGCACATGCCCATAGCAGTCGGGTATGCCCAAATCAGCAGTAATTATGTCTGCAGGGAGAACCTAGCTTGAAAGAATTACAGTTGTGATTTTCCACACATGGAATAGAATGAAATCAAATACTTAAAACACCCTATTTATGTAGACATCATTGGGAGGGTTACCAGCTATGAGGGGGAAGGGGGACAAATGGGGAAAGGGTGCAGGGATTAAGAAACATAATTGGTGGGTACCAGATAGACAGGGGGAAGTTAAGAATAATAGGAAAGGGTGGAATCAGGAAACAAATGCGCAACCCCTGAACATGAACTAAGGGGGGTGCGATTGCAGGAGGAAAGCGGGGTCCTTGGTGGGGAGCATAGGAAAAAAATTGGGACATCTATAACAGCATAATCAAAAAATATACCTTATATATACTATATTTGGAAGCAATTTTGACTAATAATAAAATGGATACATAGTCACAACCTCCCTGGTTTATTGCAAGGATCAATAAGATCAATTAAATAGATTTGGTGGTTTTATTCATTGCTCTATCCCTTGGATCTTGTACGTAGAAGGTACTCTATCTAAATAACAGTTGAATAAAATAAAACACCCTATTTAACCCAAAACCCACAAAGGTTTTTAGCCTATTGACAAAAGTCCTTGTAGGCTGGACTATCAAGAGACCGAGATGACTTGAAATGTAAGAAAAATTTTGAGGTCCCAACATTCTGCAAGAAGATTAAAAAGGCTGCTCAGCTTCTAACCCTGACATACTTGTCCTCTTCATGAATGCGCCAGGAATCAGAAAACGATGAGAAAGGAATTTGTCTCAGACAGCAGCAGGTCAAGAGCTATGAACAGAACTGGGGTCTAAACAAGGAACATTACCTATGTCCAGAGAGGGGAGACCTGGCAACGTTTCCCCAGGTGGTTTCAGAATTGCTACAGAGCAATGGCTGTTATGTGTCTCACATTCTTCCTCCGTTTGAATGGGAATATTTATTCTGAGTATCCTTCACCTTTAAACTTTGGAATATGTAAGACAATTAACTAGCCTTTTTAGTTCCTATCCCTGTATCCTACTATTGGAGATACTTCTTGTGGTAGGCAGAATTTTAAAGATGTCACCCCAAGACTTCTGTTTCCTGGTTGTTCAATTAAATGCTAATCTAGTTACTACTGCCAATGATCTTTACAAGAGGTGATTAAAATTATAGCTGGCCTTAATATGGGGATACTATCTTGAATTGTGCGGATGCACCCAATCCAGCCCCATGAGGCCTTAAAAGCTGAGGACGAGGACTTTCTTCAATGAAAACAGACATGGGGTCAAAGAGGTCCAAAGTGTTGCTGGCTCTGAAGGTGAAGGGGTCCAAGGAATGTGGGCAAATTCTAGAAACTGAGAATGCTCCCCAGCCAACAAGGAAACAGGGAGCTCGGTCCTAAAACAGCATGAAATTGGATTCTACCATCAACTGAATGACCTTGGAAATGGATTTGTCTTCAGAAGGGGAATGGGCTGCATCTCTACCAGCTCCTTGACTTCAGCCCGGTGAGATTCTAAGCAAAAGACCCTCCGAACCATGCTGTATCTAGAGTTCTGAGACACTGAACTGTGAGATAATAAATCAACATTGTTTTAAGTGGTAAAAAGTGTGGTGATTTCTTATGGCAGCAATGAGAATGCACTTCCTCTCCCATAAATGACCCTCAAGGAAGAGACCCAAGATCTGGTAGCTTGTCACTTCTGCTTAACTCATCAGAGTGACCAGATTCAGATGAAGAAAGATGAACTTACAGCTGTAGTTCTAAGTGGCAGCAATGAGAGAAATCTAAGAAACACGGAGTAAGTCACAATTCTGATCTCAGTCACTGAAATACAGCCTTCTACTATCACCATTTAAGAACTGTAACGTCTCCAAACTTGTTCAGGTGGCATGAAGGTAAAACATAATAATAGATGGGATTGTGTCCAACCCTTGATTTCAGCTCTATATATTTAAGGGGAACTGAAGAGCAGGGTTTAAGGCAGGCTTCTTAAATTACAGGAAGCCTGGGTAATGGAAAGAGTGCCATGCTAATATTTCTAAGCTTCAGTTTCCCCTTCTTTGAAACACAGATGACATTATCCCCACCACAGATTACATGTCCTACTACAGAAGATGAACCTAATGATTTTTACCCAGCGTAGTCATCCAAGTACAAGTTTTGCAATTTTTACCATATATGCATGCTACCTCTTTGACTACTTACCTAGCATTTTCCTTTGATTAACACACTTCATACTTTTTTACAATAAACTAATCACACAACTATTAAAATTTTAAATCTTGACCTATGTAATTCCTAGTATCATCTCACATACTGTTCTTTGAGAAATTATAACCTAGACTAATCAAAGTGCAATAAATAGTAGAGGAGCCTATACAAATGTAAGGATTGAATTATGTACAGAGGTGGGCAAAAGTAGGGTTACAGTTGTAATACAAATAAATAACACAATAGTTAATAAATAATAGTGCAAGAATAATCTCTGAGTTTTGTATACTCCCAATGGTGAACTTACTTTGCCTACCCCTGTATTTTCAAGCATTATTCAGGAATTTTATTGGGAGTTAAACAACTATTAAAAAAAACCTTCCAGGGCCAGATATATGAAGGGTTGTCCCCAAAGTATCAAGCCAATGTCAATATAACTAAAATAGTTTGCGTGGCCGATACTTTCGGGACAGACCTCATATGTATTCAGAATGTCCTGATCACCAGAGTTTGTACATGCATTTGTCCAACAGGTGACCTAGCAGCATGACAAACCAGCTAATTCGATGAGAGAAAAAACTTCTCTCTAGATGTTGGAGTCTCTCTGTTATACCAGCTTAACCATTCTGCTTACACAGAGGTTGCGGTGTTCTCACCCCCCGCCCCCCATGGGCTGAGGCAGGGTGGGCAGGGACAGGGCTGGTGGGAAGATGAACCATGTTTTCAGATATAGCGCTGGGGGCCAAGACCCTAGAGTAGAAAGTGCGCACCCGTCTAGACAGAGAGCCTGAAACAGGCTCACGCAGCGTTGTCACCGTGGCTGGGAACGAGCAGAACAGTAACCTCATGCTCCCTAGAGGAGCACAGTAGCTGAGAAAACTGAAGGAGCCTGGCACTTACTTACCATCTGTGTGCATGGCTACCCAACATCAGATGGGAGTAAGAACAGTAGAGCGGAGCAGCGTGGAAAATGCACATGAGACACCTGAATCTTAGATAGAAGGCTGCGGGCAGGAAATTTGTAATGAAAGAGAGTAAGTTTCTGCTATCCAAAGGATGAAGGACTTACAATAAACCACATAAAACCTGGAATAGTAGAGGAGTTGACTGTCTTGCACACTTGAATGTGACGGCTGAGATTTGGGTGTGCTACAACAATTGTAGAGGACTAGCTGTCACTTGCTGAAGGCTGGCCATGTGCCAGATCCCGCACATGAACTGTCTTGCTTGGTCTTCTTTGCACCTCGCTGCTGATGGTTTTATTTGCCTACTTTATGGATGAGAAAACAGAATCTTAGAGATATTACATAACCCAGCCAAGATCTCCCAGCTAGCAAGGGGCAGGGCTAGGACATCTGGTCCAAAGCCCAGATTCTTAATTCATTAATTAATGTTCAAGGATAAACACAGATTGCTATTAGCTTCAGAAGGTCTGTTAGTTGAGATTGGATTGCCTGTAAAGACTTGCTATTACGTAAGCTTTTTTGATGTCTAATACACGTACAGGAAAGCACACATAAGTGTACAACTATAAACGTTCAGATCTGAACACACCCATATAACCAGTACCCCAGAATGAGAAAAGAACATGAGCAGAGCCTCAGAAGTCCTGCACGGTCTTCCTCACAGTCTTGCCCCACCCAAAGCTGACCATGACCCCGACCCCAGAACCCACTAGTCTGTGCTCTGCAGAGCCTGAGGTCGGTTCTTGCAGGCTGCATTCATGGGTCTGGCTAATGAGACTAGCAGTTCTCACTTCTCTTGTCAAAGCTGTCTCATCATAGAGAAGAACTCAAAGCTTTATGTGTACAACTTATCAGCATTCCTCTTTCTGTCAGTTTTTGAGGTTCAACTTGGCAAACATTTGTTCAGCTATAAGCTGGGCACTTAGTGTTCGCTGAGTGTTCATTGGGGGAATGAATTAGACAATCGTGTACCTGCTTCCTAAGATAGTAAAGGACTATAATTGGGCACCTGTGTCCTGTTAAGCCTCTTTGAAAATTATAAAATACTAAACACATGCAAGGTGGTAATATGGACTTTTTAGGGCTGGTGTTGCAGGTATCTGGTCAGGCACCATTGGTATTTTAGGGTGTATGGATTGAGTGTTTTTTTATAGGAATCTCCTAGATCATTGGGGTGATGCTGGATTAGAGAGGAGGTTCAGAGCTAGTTTGGATTATACTTTTCAGAGCATATTTTCCATGGCAAGTGATGATAAATTACTAAAGTGAACATCGGCCTTTGTGTTTTCCAAAAGTTCTTGGGTTATTGTGTAAATGTCTCAGGGGCAGGAAATGGGCCAGATGCAGTGACCCGTTACCTGACCACCTGTGTCTTAAGGGTCTCGGTCACTGGGCCCTGGTTGGGACACTGCAGGGACTGTATGTGTGTGATGTGGGTATGTATCTATGCATATGTGTGTCTGCAGAAAAAGTAGACTTGACAAACACAATCTTCACTTCCATGTTCACATGGGAGGAGAGTCTTTCTCCCTCTGTTTCAAGGTTTTGAAAGTCAGGCTTCCATAGTCATTACTCCCAAGAAGACAGAGCCCAGATATTTCTGTTCTTTATTTCAATTGCATTGAAATTTTTTTCTTATAGATGTGTGCAGACAGCAGTTAGAGGAAGGACATAAATAATATGCCTGTGTAAGGTAAATTTCATATGGAAAATAAAAATAAAAATGTTTAATTTTAAGAATAGTAGAATAAATACCAGTTAATCAGAGTTGCCATTTTTCACACATCAAGACTCGAAAATGCTGTTAACCTTCCATGTTGCTGAGGGGATGTCATAAGGGACAGTCACATGAATTACTAAAGGAATTGGACATCAGTACCATCTTTAAAAACTTATAGTGAGCATTTCTTATTTTGATATATGCTGCCTTCCTTCACTGCTGCCTTGTCATGTTGCGTCTTTCTATTTGTTTTGTATCAACTCAACTCTCTGTTGGCTTATTCGTTTTCCCCCATTGCGTATACTCGTATATGTCTATGTTTCCATCCTTAACTGAAACTATTAAAAAAATAATCAATTTGATATATTTTTAACCAAAACAGCTGCTATTATCAGCATTATTATGTTTGAATCTTGAAATTCATAACCAGAGCAGAGAATGTTAGGTTAATTAATTCCTTAATTAAGTAACAGGTGCCCTGTTATTCTCAGCCCCGCAGCTGCTGGTACACAGCTGTCTTCCAGAGGCTTCTGCCTTAAGGAGCCCTTGCAGCTCATGTCAGCAATGGAAAGAGATAGGGTACCGATAGCAGGGATATGGAGGGGGTTTTGCAGGTGGGGCCCAGGTTTTCTTACACTCAGTGACATGGAGAACGGATGGAAAATGTCTGGTAATAGAAAGAGTAAGTGGGTAACTTTGTATTGATTAAACTAAGAGGAGGTACAATATATAAGAAATGGGAAAAGATTTTGAATTGAGATCAGCACTAGCATAGAATGGTGCTGTTTTCCCTAATTGGGCAAAGTTGAACCGCAGAATTCCTCCACCCTTTAAGTAAAGTTAATGTTCACCACTAGGTGGCAGTCGCGTGCCTTGAAAGACCAAGGACAGGTAGTAAGAGTATTAGCGTTATTGGTGCGCATGAGTCCCCCTAAGCGTTAGCAGGTTCTAATGTCAAATTCTGCTTGGGGTAAATTTTAATATTCTATACAATTTGTCAGCTCTTTTTTTTTTTAAAGATTTTATTATTTCTAGAGAGAGAAGGGCACGGAGGAGAAAAAAGGAGAGACCTAAAGGTCGCGGGTTCGATTCCCAGCCAGGGCAACATAACCAGGTTGTAAGCCAGGTCTCCAGCCAGGTCTGTAGCTGGAGGCAGGTGAAAGGCAACCACACACTGATGTCTCTCTCCCTCTCTGCCTATCTCCCTCTATCCCTTCCTTTCTCTCTAAAAATAATAAATAAAATATATTAAAAAAAAAAAAAAAAAAAAAAGAGGAGAGAAACATCCATATACGGTTGCCTTTTACCTGCCTCCAGCTAAGGACCTGGCTGGAGACCTGGCTTGCAACCTAGGTATGTGCCTTGGCTGGGAATCGAACCAGTGACCTTTGGGTTCACAGGCTGGCACCAATTCAGTAAGCCACCAGCCAGGGCCAGTTTGTTAGCTCTTATTACGATTGATCAATATCACAGTCCCAAACAGTTACTGTTGTTGAAGTCACAAGTGTGTGCTTTTTCTCTCCCACTGTTTAGAAATTTACACGTCAAGTTTGCTCCTCTATTTTTCTCCTCAGGAACTTGATACGACCTCTGCCTTAGGAATGATATCCCAGGCAAATGTTTATTACAAAAATAATAAGTAAAGCAGAAGTCTTGGGTCTGAAACAATTGTCCATTTGGGACTCATTTTGTATTGCTTTGGTTTTCTTGTTTGGTAAGTTTAAACAAAGCTTCCCAACATGTTCCTTTCCAACCAACAGTAACCTGGAACAAACCATGTTAGCTCACAAGGATGTCAGGTGCTCAGATGCTTGGATAGATGCTTCTTTTGCACATTCTCATTCTACTTAACATGCATTTAAGACTCTAGAGTTTGCTTAGCAAGAGATAGAGGAAATACAATTCCTTTCTACAAGACTTGTTCCTAAGACAAAGAACACTATGCATGCAGTGTTTACATATATGCGTACAACTACCAACAACCAAACATCGCAGTGCCAGCACCGAAACAGATTACAAGTGACTCATGCCGGTGTTCTTCACTAAGAAAGACATCCCGTGGACACCTGGGGAGTCATGTGGATGCTTTAAATGAGTTCATCTTCAGCCCCCCAGGGTCCCTCCTGTAATTTTCTGCAGGTCTGCCGCCTTCCTAGAGAGGGATTGAAAACCTTGGAATAACTGCACTCATGTGGGGCACCTGGGTGTTTTGAGGTTCATTTTGTGGGAGAGAGAAGTTTCTCTGAGACCTAGCACAGGATATGATGAAAACCAAGATAAACAGCTGTTTTATGTGACCAAGCCTGCAGCAAGGCCAAGGAACTGAGTGCCGTGATGGGTCAATTCTAACCTAAAGACCCCAGGAGCATTCTCTCAACAGATGTCTCTATTTCTGGCCCCCAGCCATCATCATGGTGTCCTAAGTTGCCACATCTGGTGACTGTGTGCAAAAACAACCGTTTTAGGTTCCACAGGTGAATAGAAGCTCCCAAGCTTATGGTACTGACCTCCCATAATGAAGAATGGCTTCCAGCCCCTAAACAATAAATCGTCCTGAGGTTATACTTGAGGATGAGTTACTTAGGAATACATTGATTACAGACAAATCACAGCTGAGTCCCATGGGCCACCCAAGTCACAATGACATCAGCTTAGGATTAAGTTTTAGCAATGCCTATGTCCAAAGGGGAAGCCCATTATTGGGGAAATAGTGTAAGTAGAAAACATCAGGGATACATGCTCCTTGCCCACTGAATACCCATTCTTGACTAGAAACAATTCCTTACAAAGGATAAAGTCCCTGTGGATGACAGCGTCTCCTTTCATGGAGATAGGACATAACCCTGTGTCCTTCACTGCCCACCCTTTGTTCTTTATCAGAAGTTTATTTGGTACTCTCCACCCCCTGTTTGTGGTCAGGGTAAAAAATGAGCCCTCTAATTTCAAACTCATTTAAGTTTGTATTATATAGCGATATGTCTGCATATATATACATATGATTATCTTCACATGCCTCACATTTATATTTACATCGCTCATATGTATGCATGGGTACAAGAGGACTTAGCATTTTTCTACTTAAAACTACAAATATGTTGTGACTGAAGGTGTGTGTACCCCCAAATTCTATGTTGATGCCCTAACTCTTCATGTGATGGTATGAGGAGGTGAGGCCTTTAGGAGGTCAATTATATTCAGATCAGATGATGAAGGTGAAGGCCCCATGATGGGATTAGAGCCTTAAACAGAAGAGATGCCAGAGCTCCCGTTCTCCTCTGGGTGAGGACAGAGGGAGAAAGTGACCACCGGCAAGCCAGGAAGAGGGCCCTTCAAAAACTGCATCTGCTGGCACCTTGGTCTAGGACTTTCTAGTCTTCAGAACTGTGAGAAATGAATGTTGTTTAAGTCACTCAGTCTGTTGTATTTTGTTACAGCAGCCCAGGCTGATTGCAACTACACACACACACACACACACACACACACAGAGCACACAGGCACACAGACGGGAAGACCACGTGTCTACGTGGCGACAGTAGCTATCACACACTAGTGCAATCGCTTCCTGTGGGGCTCCTGTGCACGTGGCAATGTTACCTGAGTGGATTCGCGTCTTCAGCAGAGGCGCTAACACGTGCCTGACCCCGTTCAGGTTGTCGAGGATTGAAATAAGGTGACGGGAAAGCTTTCTGTAATTAGGGCACCGGCATAAGAATGTGCTGGCTGATTGCAGTGGCGGGAGCTGGTGGCGCTCCTCCTGTGACAGGCGCTCCCAGCTGCGGGCGTGGGACCCCCCGTGGGACTCCCACCCCCAGGCTTCATTCCACGAGTCGAGGGCCAAGGCGTGTTTCCCAGGACATCCTGACCACGCAGTTTCACAGCAGCCACGGTTGCCAGGTGAAACGCAGGACACCAGTTCAGTCTGGATTTCAGATATGGCTGGACATCGCGCAACTTTTAGCGTACGGTGTCCAAAATATAGCGCGGGGTATCCTTTGATTTTAAAACTGTTGATCGATTATTCGAGTTTAACTGGCCACCCTGAAGTCTTATTTGTTAACTCTGGTAGCCGTAACGGGAATGCTCACCCTCCCCGGTCGGCTTGGCTGGCTGGCTGGTTGGTTAGGTTTCACTTATTAAACTCAGCTGGTTTAACGGCTGTTTCGGTTTTCAAATCCACGCTGAGCTCTTTAGATAAGGTACCATAGCAAGTAAACCTGGCAGACAATAATCGATGGGAGGCCACCTCAACGCCCTGGTGGGTGACATAGGTGGCTGTTGGGGCTCCCATGAGCCTTCTCTCAGGACATTTAAACTGCACCAGCCTCCTCTGCTCCTTCACTTGGCCTGGTCATTGTACCAAAAAAAGCATCTGCAGCAGGCAGTGAGCCCACCCACGTGGGGACTGGGCCAGTGTTCAGCCCCCATGACGCTGCTGGGGGCACGGCGGGACTGGGAAATAAAGGGCAGCCCAGGGTGAGGTCGAGACTGGGCCACAGCAGACGCTTTCCTGAAACACATCTCATCTCCGAATGATGTGGGGGTTGATGGAAAGATGGGCAGGCAGCTTCCCTGCAGGAGAAGCCATGGCCAGTCAGGTGCCGGAGCTTCAGCTGAGAGTGCGAAGGGCATGACCTAGTGCCTCTTCCAAACCGACCCAACGCGCCAGATCCCTGCTGCTGGCCTCACTCTGGGGACACCTAAGCCCTTGAACTGGATTACAGCATTCTCCTACCTAACAAACACATTCTAAAGGACTCGTGTGTCTGACCGATAGCCAACCAACAGAAGATTGGCGAAGGATGAAGGAAGAGCCATAGATGAAATCAGGAGCTGTGCGGCTTCAGTCAAATCACTTTACCCTCTAACCTCAGTTACCTCCTTCGTCGGTTTTGAGGTGGGACTCCATGATCCCCCACTGAGGCTCCTGCACCTCTGCAATGCTGATAAGTGAGTGAGATGCAGGACTTGTAAGCATAGGTAAGGGAAAGGATTTTGTGACAGCTTAGAGATGGAAAATTCAGTTCAAGCCTCAAGATTCACTTAAGAATAGGGCCTTATGGTGACAGGGGTGGGGTGAGATCACCACGGAGTAATGAAGGACATGGTGCCAAGGAAGAGCCCAGGCCTCTGAGACTCACCCCCTGAAGCTCTTCATTGTACACCGAGTGGGGCTCAGCTCTGAATGACAAGGCCACATGAGCCTTATAGGAGAAAGTGATGGCAAACTCCACAATTACTCAGTGTAGCCTCTCTCCAGGTAGGCAAAGTCTTGGATACCAGAGTATAAAGTATGAATGGCTGTTGGTCGGAGCTGTTTCCTTCACTCATTACTAATTCAACATTTATTTATTGAGCATCTATTCCATGCAAGAATGCTCTAAGCTCTGAAGATGAAGTACTGAAAGCTCTTTCTCCCTCTCCCAGCAGAATAAGTGGAAATAATCTATATAGCATGACTGTTCCTCCAGTTGCTAACTGAGCAAAAGCAGATTGTTACTTAGGTATTTTATTTTACCTCTTTTCTCATCTTCTTCTAACCAATTCCTTTGAGTCGTCACCAGAGGATCAAGGAATGTTATCAGTTAAATTGTACTCCTCGCCCTGGCTGATGGCACAGTGGATAGGGCCCTGGCCTGCGAACCCAAAGGTTGCTGGTTCGAATCCCCAGCCAGGGCATGTAATTAGGTTGCAAGCCAAGTCTCCAGCCAGATCCGTGGCTGGAGGCAGGTGAGGGGTGGCCATACATTGATGTCTCTCTCCCTCTCTGCCTCTCTCCCTGCCCCTCTTTCTAAAAATAATAAATAAAAATCTTTAATAAAAAAAATTGTGATATCCAATCCATCCATTGAAGTTTTAATCCCCAGTACCTCAGAATATGACCTTGCTTGGAAATAGGATCTTTGAAGATGTTCAAATTAAGACAAGGTCATTAGGGTGAGACCCAATTCAATATGATGGTATCTTTATAAAAAAAAGAGGTAATTTAGACTCGACATGCACACAGGGAGAATGTCATGTGAAGGTGAAGGCAGGGATCAGGTGACACCTCCACAAGCCATGGAACATTAAGAATGCCAGCAAACCAGCAGAAGCTAGAAAAAGGACACGGAACACATCTATCTCACAATCCTCAGAAGGAACCAATCCTGCCAACACCTTGATCTTGAACTTTCAGCCTCTAAAACTGTGGAATAATATATTTCTGTGGTTTAAGTCACCTATTAGTGGTACTTTGTTATGGTATGCCTGGGAAACTAACACGGAAAGCCTCCATCGGACTGTTCTATTCTCTCCATTTAAGGTTGACAGGAAAGAAGGGAGATATGGAGAGAGGAGGGGGAAAATGAATTGGGGTATGAGTGGGTGGGTGTGTTTCATAGCAGCCTGAGAATACTGGGCCTCTAAAATACTTTGCTCTTAGTTCAAAGGCCCAGAGCTTTTTAGGAGAGTTGGAGGCAGGGTCTTCAAAACTCCTAGGGCTGGTGACTTGGGGCAAATCATATCTATGTCTCCTGACATGGACCTCATATGTTCTCCACTAACTCTTCATGACTCTCCTCTTTCTCCTTGTGGGTTTACAGTCTGACCTAGGACTCCTCCAGCATCTCCTATACCCAACCCAGGCCACAGCCCCACTCCACCTCTGTTTTGAAGACTAAGCTTTCTCTTCCATTTTATATTCTCACCTCCAATTTCAGGATCAATCTTGACTTTGCCCTTGGCACTCTAACCTTGATCCTGAGCTCATGGAAGCTGTGCCCCAATTTAGACCAATGATAGGACAAGAATATTGAAGGCTGCTTAGGGAGCCAGGAGGGTAGAAGGTGAAGTAAGGGAGAGAGTTTGTAATGTGAAGATTCATTTGGCCCAGATCATAGTAAAGGAGCATAACCGTTCACATTTTGAGTTTCCCTAGCATTTTCATGTAAGTCACCTTCCAATACAACCACCCTAAGAAATAGTTGATACAGCTGTCATTATCATCTTTTCCCAATCTCTATGTTACATATAAAGAAACTTCAGCTCACGGAGTCTGTGAGACTTGACCAAAAGCATGCAGCCAGGAAGTGAGAGAGCATCTCGCTTTAAGTGCATGTTCTTTCTGCCTGACCAGGTGCACCCCTAGCAGCTCAGCCCTCAGAAACTGCAGGAGGAGTCAGGCTTGGGTGATGCAAACAGAGACAGACCAAAACTCTCACTGCCTTGGCTTTTCCTCCTTGACAAGTACAAACTGGCCAAATACCACATGCTCATAACCAACACCTGGCATCTAGGCAACACCTCCCAACTGACAGCGCTTGTACAAGCATGAGCTCATTTGATCCTCACAAATAGCCCTATAAGATAGGCGGGATAAACCTGGTGAGTCTCATTTTACAGATGACGTATCTGACTAAGCCAATGTGGATTAAAATCACAGAGCCAGGAGTGAGAGAAGTGTTTCTCTGCAAGTTCTTCTCTTGTTGCGGAATGGGGTCTGGTCCAGGAATGGCCAACACCTGGCACATGTATACCACACTGTCTCTTCCCACACCCAGGGCAGACATTATTCATCGATTACCACACTGCGCCCAGACTGAACTTCAGTTTCTTCTTCCTGGCAGCCATCATCAGCCAAAACAAGCAAGCAAGATGGAAACTGATTTCCAGTGTTTTCTAAGCAATGCTTATAGCTGATTCAAGGCACAAAAAGTGAGGACAGAGGGCAAGAATTCATGGGATTAGCAATCTGCTTCAAGGTCCAAGAAATCTAATACTTTTATTCTTTTCATGTAGTCAGTCTTACTGAATGATTTGTAACCGCAATGACAATACTGATTTTTTTTTTGAGCACTTATTGTATGTTGGGCAGTTTATTAAGCACTTTAAGTGCATTTTCCTTTAAAAATGACCCTGTTAGTCCCATGTCAGAGATGAAAGGATTGAGGCTTTGAGAACTTAGGAAACTTGCCTAGTGCAGTTGATTCTGCCAAAGCCCCAGCATCTCCCCCCTTCACTGCACTATTGCTTAGACTGTAGAATAATAGGTTTCCATTTTTTGTAAGGTATAGCATTCCTTACTTCCCTAAGCCCTTGACAACAACTGCTTCAATGGGGAAGAAAAAGGTGAGGAGAAGATGCCAAGAGTAAAGTTGTTGAGCAAATGAGCTCCATGAGGGGTGGCCAATGGGTAGCTAGTTGTTGTTGGCAGAGGTGGCGGGATCGCAGTCTGAGCAGAGCTTGGACGTGTGAGCTGGAGTGTCCACACAGGTGAGCACAAAGGCCTTGGCAGTGCAGGGCAGCCAATGGTAGAAAGAGACCAGGACCGGGGGCTGGCTCTCCATGCTGCCACATTCTGGCACATTCTTCAGAAGAGTTAAAGAATCTAAATTTGAATGTCCACATTGTTATAAAGGTATATTTGTCAAGGTAAGAGTGTAGAGCATAGTTGTGGCTTGATGGCCATTTTCAGCACTTAAGATATTGTGTAAGTGGTCCTCTGTCTGTACTTCTGGGCAGCAGCCTGCACTTATGAGAGGCAGGGCTGGTGAAATGGAGACTTCCCTGCATCCTCTCTCTCTCTTCTGTAGCAGGCTGCTCACGGGGCATCTGTTATCCTGGAGGTGGGCATGAGCAGAGCCCCCAGCCTTCCATCATCAGCTTCCTGAGTGTCTGAGCAGGTGCCATGTATTCATTTAGTGGTGCTGACTGCAAGGGTCAAGGGTGGCAGTGGCCCCTTGACCAGAGCAACCTCCTGATCTTGGCAGTGGCCGGGGATGCCGGAGCCAGGTCCCTAATTGAGATGGCAGCATCCAAATACAGAGTCAACCACAGCTCCCTTGGTGGCCTGGTTCCTTTGTGTCCTTTAGGGAGTTGTTCCTGAACCCTTAATTTTGAGCTTTCTTTTTCAGCCCCTCTATGATTCTATAAGTCATATGAAACCCTGAAATAATAAGTCATGTGAAACCTGAAAAAACCCTTTCTTCATGAAATAACTGGAATGAATTCTGTTCTATGCAACTGACCTTCACAGGCACTGAGCCTACCCTCCATGACCAAGGTTCTGGTATCAGGAAAAGCACCTTTGGCTACATTCTGGGGCCTCTTTGCTCCATTGAATAATGCTTTCTCAGCTTTGGTCCTGAACCTGGATTCAACCTACGATTCTTCCTTTGGATCAATACTTCTGCTCCCTATACCTGCCTACCTTGGATGGATGTTGTTCCTGAGCATGTCTCTCAGTCCTCCTTGGTACCATCAAAGCCAGAGGACTGATCCCAACACCACCCCACCCCAACATGGGCTTCTGGGAGCCTGGACCAGGTCCAGCAGCACCAAGGGCCTGTGTCTCAGGTGAAAGACCAGGCAGATGTATGCGAGGCTCTTGATGCAGCACAGCTTGGTGGAAGCCATTTGGTAATGGTCGCTGGGATTGTACATGAGAAGAATGCACAGGAACAGAGGGCAGGAAGGACAGTCAAATAGGCTTGACCTTGGTGACCCTCTGAAGTGCTGAGAATGGCACTCACTGAGGTCAGAGATGGCCAAAAGCAAGCAGAACATGTTCCTTGGCTTTCAAGTCCTTCAACAGTTTGTCTGAGAGCCTTTCAAGGGCTTGGCTGAAACCAGGCAGTTTCATTTTACTACAAGTCCCTGCAAGAAAGTCTCCAAACTCCAGCGGCCGCTTTCATCCACTTTCGCCTCTTGAGGTTCGAATGGTCTTATACAGATTTACTGCAAATTCGCTCGAAGCCATCCAGCTTCGTCTCCCAGTTCATGAGCTCATGGGTTTCGCATGATTTCAGTATGAGGTCATTAGCTAGTCCCAACTTCCTGGACAGGCTTAAAACCTCAGGATCCTTTGAATAAACTAGACGTAAGCCCCACAGTTTAGACTGAAAACTGTACCCAGACTCTCTCGCACGTGCTCTCACACATGTACACTTGTATTTATCGCATGGTTCAGATATTTTCCTCTTTTTTAAACATGAAAACCTTACATGGTTTTCATGTTTCTTCTCCTCTCCCCAGCCTTTGCACCTGCCCTCTCTGAGCAGGAAAAGGCCCAGACTCAGTCCTGGATGAGTCAAATAGTCACAACTCGGAAAATGCTAGAGCTCCGGTACACGATTACAGAGTAGTCATGCACATGCAGGATGGGAGCTGAAGCAACACTGAGATCCTGGTGGGAAGAGAAGAGCAAGTTTCTCCCCCAGGCAATTGCATAAAAAATGGAAAATGGTGTAAATTTCAAGTATCCATAGATAGAGTCAGTGTGCTGAAACCAAGCCAGAATGTGTAGGCCTGGAATGCTGAAATGTGTGTTGGCTGGACATTCCTGATTTCCAAGGTCATAGCCAACAACAAAAATCACATTGTGGCTTCCGGGCCTCCATTCTTTCTCCTGGACACGGGTGCTCTCTGAGCAAAGACCATGCACATATATATTCATATATACAGTATATATAAACTACAACAAGAAAGTCATGAAGATAACAACTTTCTATTTGAGCAAATGTAAAAAGCCACATAACTCCATCTAATTCGATTCAGAGTAGTGTTATGAATTGAGCCCCATATTAATTTAATTATGCTTCCGGTGATGAATGAAATTGTGGGGAATACAATTTGAAATGTTGAAAATGACTCATCTTCTTGCAGAGTCAGAGAGGCAAATATTAAACATGTGAGATAATTCAAGAACAAAGCAGGGAGCGATCACCTGAGCCCCTTTCTGCCATTAAACCTGGGAGGCAGTGAACAATGGAAAGCACAGGGAAGGTCAATAGGCAGAAAAGTATTATTTAGAGATGCAGTTCTTGAAATAGTCCTTGACATTTGGGCGAGGATTGAGAGGTGTCGAATCTAATGTTGATGTAGGTGATTTTTCTCCGAAAAAAGATAAATTAAATATCATTTGTCCCAAGGACAGTTTAAGAAAGGGTCAAATAGAAAGGACCCAGAGTCTCAATGCCCACCTTCTGGAAGGACCGGAGCTGTTCTAAGGAGACTGCAAACCCAGTGGAAAGTGCCACGTTGCATGTCTCAGCCACTTGAGCTTTGCTTTCTTCCTGTGCTTGAAGGAGACAAGGTCAAGAAGAGTATGAGAGTCCAAGGTGAGGAAGAAGAAAAAGCTAGTGGTGAGAGGTGAACCATGTATGAGAAAAATGAGGAAATATAAGTGGAAAGGTAAATTAATTCCTTTACTACTCTTAAGGACATTAAGAAGTACAGAATGCAGTGAATTGCCTCTGCCATTTTCTTTCAATCCTGATCATCTTTCTAAGTTGCCCATTTTATTTAATGCCACTTTTATTATTCCCACCATTTAAAATGAAAATGTCTTAGTAAATTAAATAAATATTTTTTAATGGAATTTTTCCTCCTAGTATAGGAGAGAAAAAACTTTTCTTCAATACTCTTATGTTCATTGCCCAGGACCTGCTAATTAAACTAACAAAAAACAGATTAACAGGGCTTATACATGAGAATGTTCTGCTGAGTAACTCAAAGGGGTGGTTAGAATTTGGGGTTTATATACCTAATTTGGCAGGGGAAGGGATGGGCAATAAAAGGTTGCTGTGGGAAGAACAAAGGTTAATTTTAGAAAAGACAAGTGCATTTTTGGAGGGGAGAACACAGGAGAAATAAGAAGGATTTTGATAGTATTTGGCTAAACAGGTACGAAGAAGTCTTTCCAGCCTTTTCAGTGCTAAAAACTTCCCCTTCAAGGGGACATTTCTGGTTGGCTTACTCTTGGTTTCCCCTGGGGGAGATTTTTACTGAACCTCCATGAGTTTTTGGGGAAAAAAAAACAATAATTCTGGGAAAATAGAAGGCATAAGGGGAAGAGGAAGACCAATGTGAGATGGATTAACTCCATCAAAGAAGCCATAGGCATAAGTCTATAGGAGCTGAGCAGGGCTATGAGGACATGACATGGTGGATGTCACTTATTCATAGGGTCCCCAAGAGTTGGGTCTGACTCAATAGCATATAATACACACACTGGAACTGTTGGAACATAATGATGACACAGAAAAGCACCACTGTTTAAAGGTATTTATGGGCATTTTCTATATCTCATTGGCCATGATCTACCTAAAGCCATGACCTTGCACTTGACTGTTGAGCAAGACCTTCCTTCTTCAGAGGAGGCCCTCTTCCCACCTTCTCTGCCAGAGTTCTCATGGCCCCTACCCTCCAGCTCTAGCAGACAATCCGGAACTCCCCATGTTCATGACACAAACAGTTGAACTCTCTTTTTTTTTTTTTTTTTAATTTTTTTAAAGATTTTATTTCATTATTTTTAGAAAGAGGGGAAGGGAGAGAGGCAGAGAGGGAGAGAGACATCACTGTATGGTTGCTTTTCACCTGCCTCCAGCCACAGACCTGACTGGAGACCTGGCTTGCAACCTGGTTATGTGCCCTGGCTGGGGAATCGAACCTGCAACCTTTGGGTTCGCAGGCCGGCACCTTACCCACTGTGCTACCAGCCAGGGCTAACAGTTGAACTCTTTATGTTGGAGCTGTTTCCATCCAGACTATGACCACCTGGGCTTACCTTTTATAACCAACCAGTTCCATTAAATTATTTGTGAAAACAACAGAGCAGCTCTTTCCTTGGAAGAAAATCTGTGATTGGGTTGGGCCAATCAATTCAAACTGGAGTTAACTTTGGCAACATGCTTGGTGCATTAATAACGTTAACTCAAATGTTTTTTTTTTTTTTTTTTACCTCAGCTGGTCAATATTTTTGGTTTCCTGTTGTCCAAAATAATGGTCTCCCAGTTGAAGAGGAAACCAAAGGTGCTAGGAGGAAAGAATCCATTGGGATATATGAAAAAACTATTAGAAATTCTGTATTTTTTCAATTCTATTTTTTGTGTCTGCTTAGATATGTTAGTTTGTCTACACTCTATTATATTCATATATCATGGAAAGGTGGCTCAAAATAGTCACTGGCCAAAGTGTGAGACCATAAATTTAAAGAACATTGTCCCAGAGGACAGATCCCCAATGTTCTTAGCATAGCTTCTAACAGTGTCCAGTTTGTTAAAGGATATCTGTTTTTAATTAAAATTATATGGGTGGGCAAAAGTAGATTTATAGTTGTAATATAAATAAATAATAATACAAGAATAAACTGTGTTTCATGCACTTACAACCATAAATCTACTTCTGCCCACCCTGTATATATATATATAAAATCATGACTCTCACATAGATATAAAATGAATTCATGTTAAAGATTTATTTAACTCCTTATTAATGAGAAAATAGAACTATAGAACCCAAAGAATATTTATAGATCAGAAATTTTGGAAGAAATGTGCAAATGCAGGCAAGACTGGCTTCTTCCAAAGTATGAAAAGGAAGTCTATGGAAAACTCCCCAGATTAAAAATTTACATGTGTAAGAGGGGTTGGGGAGGGTGGGGCAGGGGAGAGCAATAGGGGGAAAATGAAACAATTATAATACAACAATTTAAGAAAATTTATAGCCCTGGCTGATAGCACAGTGGATAAGGTGCTGGCCTGTGAACCCAAAGGTCCCTGGTTCAATTCCCAGCCAGGGCACATAACCAGGTTGCAAGCCATGTCTCCAGACAGGTCCGTGTTTGGAGTCAGGTAAAAGGCAACCATATATTGATGTTTCTCTCCCTCTCTGCCTCTCTTCCTTCCTTTCTCTCTGTAAATAATAAATAAAATCCTTAAAAAAAAAGAAAGGAAATTTACATGTGTGGAGTCAAGAATTATTTTAAGTTGCTATCTTTGTCTCTACCTTAATGAGCTGTTCACTAGCTCAAATGATAGTCTCAGAATGCAGTTAAATCAAAATGAGCTCACTCGAGAAGGGTGTGCTCTAAAGCTGGGTGCCCAAGGCCTGTGAACACAGCCACACCCATTTGTAGACTTTCCCTAGTGCTACTTTCCAGACATAGTGGCATTCTTGAGGAGCAACCACGGAGACTGGATGGCCAGCAAAGATAAAAATGGCTCTTTATGGCAAAAGTCTGCCAATCCCTCGTCTAGAAAACAATGCATAGTTTTCCAATGAAGCACAATGTTTTCTGTACACATTCTTCATCCCAATGCTCCACCTGCCACTGCAGTCAGCCTATGCTCTGGGCCCATGATATGTTCCGGGGTGGGGTGGGGAGCGTCCAGGGGGCCTCAGACTGACTGCAAAGACAAACAGCTCTCTCTGTTTATTCTAGCAGTGGGGCCTTTCTTTTCTTTTCTTTTTTTTTTTAATATTTAAATTTTTTAAAAAATTTTATTGTTGTTGTATTACATCCATCCCCTTTTTGCTCCCCTCTGTCCCCCTCCCCACCCACCCATTCCCCCCAAAGTCAATCCCACCTGTTGTCCATGTCCATGGTTCCTTTATACTAGGTTCTTGTCTAAGCTGCTCCCCTTCTTTGCCTCTACCTCCCCCCTCCCCCCAACCCCTTTTCCCCTGACCACTGAAGGCCTATTCCTTGTATTCA
>PVIW01014670.1:0-22437 GCA_004026585.1 Noctilio leporinus
CTCTTCAGTCTTGTTCAGCCTTTTTTTATTCTCTTGTACTGTCTTGGAGTATTTGTCTACATTATCCTCCAACTCGCTGATCCGGTCCTCTGCTTCCTCTAGCCTACTGTTGATTCCTTCTACTGTATTCTTCAATTCAGAAATTGTATTCTTCATTTCCTCCTGGCACTTATTGATAGTTTCCATGTCCTTTTTCATGGTGCTGTAGTTCTCAGTAAGTTCCTTGTAACTTCCCTGGAGTTCTTTGTAATTTCCCTAGAGTTGTTTGTAATTTCCCTGGAGTTCTTTGTAGTTCTCCTGGAGTTGTTTACAGTTTTCTTTGATGTGGCTGAGCTCACTGAACTTCTCTATCATCATTCTTTTGAATTCCTTATCTGATATTCCAGGTGCCTCTGTTTCATTTTGTGTTCTTTCCGGTGATTCTTCCTTTCCTTTTGGCGATGGACTGATTCTTTTTTCCCCCATTTTGGGTGTCTGTTCTTGCTTTTTATTTATTTATTTATTTATGTTCTTTCCTTGGGTTAACCTGCTTTGCTTCCTTGCCTTAGTTGAGCACCCTTCTGTGATAGGAGATTTGTAGAGTTCAATATCACCGTCTCCCAGATTTTCTCTACTTGCTGTTCTTGGTGTGTCCTTTATTTGGGCTGTCTGGTTGTATTCTGGGCCTGTGGGCTTTTGACAGAAACAAAAACAAACAAACAAACAAAAACCCCAAAAACGAAAAACCAAACCAAACCAAACAAACAAACAAAAAAAAGCAAAAGGAAAAAAGAAATGAAAATGATAATAATAATAAGAAAGGGTTTAGTTGGCTGTTTACCCTTAATAATCCCTGACTGGTCCAGATGGAGCCTGGACCTGAGGGCTTTTAGCAGAGGAAAAAAAAAAAAAAAGGAAAGAAATAAAGGGAGAAAGTCACAAGAGAAAGAGAAATCAATATTAATAAAGAAAAGGTTTAGGTGTCTGTTTACCCTTTATGGTCTCTGTTTGGTCCAGGTGAAGCCAGGACCAGTGGGTTTTATCAGGGAGAAAAGAAAGGAGAAAGAAGAAAGAAAAAGAAAGAAAGAAAAAGAAAGAAAGAAAGAAAGAAAGAAAGAGTGGGAGAAAGTCACAAGACAAAGAGAAATCAATATTAATAAAGAAAGATTTTAGGTGTCTGTTCCCCCTTTATGATTTCTGATTGGTCCAGGTGGAGCCAGAACCTGTGGGCTTTACCAGGAAAAAAAGGAAAAGAAAAAATTAAAAAAAAAAAAAAAAAAAAAGGAGGAAGGAAGAAAAGAATAAAGGGTTTAGGTGGCTGGGGAAGGGAGGAATACTTAGATTGAGGACTGGGAATGTGTTATAGCCACAGAGTGAGTAGACTTTAATTTGAGAGTAGGGTGAGGGTCTTGGGTATTTAGGTGGATTGAGGTATGGGGGGATTAAGAATATGTGAGAAGTAACTTTTGCAAAGGATATGTAGGGGATTAATAGTTCATATTGCTCTCGGTATAACTCAGATGCTTGAGATTGGCAACAATCCCTTTCCTGAGGCTGCCTCTTTTTCTTGGTCAGGACTTTACAGTCTATAGTCTATATTCTAGCCGGTCTTGGCACGTGGCAGGGCCTCTGATTGTCACAGTAGGGCTGATTCTGAGTGTCCGCCCCCAGGTAGGCTGGGCCTTCAGCAGCCTGGTTGGGTTTTAGGGCTGCCGGTATTCTGGAGCCACAGGGTGCCCCCTCCCACTCCTGGCGGAGGTTCCTGCCCAGGAGGAGCACCCAGCACCCCTGTAGGGCAGCCCGCAACTTTGCTGGTCCCTGTGATGACTGGCCCCACCCCCGCAGTTCCGGGAGGAGGCCGCCCGTGAATGTCAACACTGTCCGGGGTCTGCCTACACTGTTCCGCCCTTCCGGGGCGGGCACCACTCCTCCAAGCCAACCAGCTCTCCGCTGCAGCCCTTTACATGGTCTCTGTGATGAGCCCCTCCCAGGCGTGGGCTGTGTGGCCTTTGTCTCCGGCAATGGCAGGTCAGTTGCCACCGCTACTAGTTCCCAGCTTGCCGACTCGCTGTTTGGAGTTTCCGCGGAGCCTGGGGGCCTGTGTGGTTGCGCACGGCTGGGCCTCCCCCCTCGCAGGGGCTTCTAGCTGCTGTTTCCCTGGTGGCCCAGCAGCACCTTTTTCGGCCCTCTCACCGCCCCGGCCAGTGCACTTCCCTGCTCCCCAGCTCCGGCTTCCCACAGGACTCTTCTCCTCCACCTCTAGCCCCGAGCGGAGCCTCCTCTCCCTGTTGCCCGAGTGAGTCTCTCTCACAGTCCCTCCCCTGCAAGAGTTCAATTCCGCGTTCCCTACGGCGTTTGCCCTCGCCGCCCGCACTTCACTGTTGAGACTTCCAGTCGCCAGGGAGTCCGGAGCTGCCTCAGTCAAACGTGCCCCTCTGGGCAGAGCCGCCCCTGCCCAGGGCCGACCTTGGCCCGCCGGCCGGTCGGTCGGGAACGCCTCACCTACTATCCTGCTGGCCTCCTCTGCCTCTGGGCTGTGCTCCCGTGTCCAGATGCTGCCCACTCCAATTCCTAGGGTCCTGAAGACGTCTCACGCTCCCTATCTTGTCCTCTGGCTGCTTTGGTACTCGAGAACACCGTCAGCACTGCTCTCTACTCTGTCGCCATCTTCTCTCTCTACTTCTTATAAGGACACCAGTCAAATTAAGATCTTACCCTATTCCAGTATGACCCCATATTAACTAATTACATCTGCAATGATCCTATTTCCAAATCAGGTCACATTCTGAAGTACTGGGGTTAGGAACCCAAAATGTCTTTTTGGGGGGCACAATTCAACTTTTAACATGTCAAAAGCCAGATACACAATAGGTGTATCAGCAACTATCTACTAAATCAATGGATGAATACTTTTGGAAAAAAGGGGCAGAGTTGGCTTCAGCCTTGGAATGAGCGTTCAGAAGTAGAATTCATCTATCCAAATCAACTAATATTTATTGAGCACCTACTATATGCAAGCCACTGTTCTAGGTGCTGGGGATACAGTGATGACAAAACAAAGTCCCTGCTCCCATTGAGGTTACATTCCAGTGGCAAAAGCAGAATATATATATATATATATATATATATATATATGCACACACACATATATCTACATATATATATTCTAATAGCAGGAACCAAGAGTTACAAGGGGAAAAAAGCAAGAAGAGAGACAGTCACAGGATGGGGATGTAGGCAGGCAAGGCCTATCCATGGAGGTGAAATTTGCTTTCATTCTTGAAATCTTACCCGAAGCTGGGCCCACTAACAGCATATGGGAGAAAACAGGAACTGAGTGTCTGGGACCAAGGGCTGGGCAACTGGAGGTATGTTGCAGGTAGGGTGAGGAGAGGGTCACCAGTAAGGCAGGCCCTGGCCCAAGAAGAAAGTAGAAGCCCAGTTCAGAGAAGAGGCCACGTGATCAGTGTGAATGCAGCACGATAGTTGAGTGGGTCCAGCCTTTCCTGATAAGAGGCTAGGAGTGGGTATGGGATAATAATAATAATAGGATTATGATGATGATATGTTTATTACTGCATGTATTACACATTTTACATAATTTTATTTACTCCTCACAATAAGCCTATTAGTTGAGTAGTATGACTATTCCTATTTTATAGAGGAGGAAACAGAGGCCCCAGAAGAAAAGGAACTTGCCTTAGATCTCATGTGTATCCCGAGTCTCACAATGGTAGAGTAGATATTTGAACTTAGGCTTGTCAGTCTCCATAATTTCAGACCCAGAAACAGATGTATGTGGGAAGGTGGATTAAGAGATTCTAGGTATGCACACTGGAGGTTTCCATATCAGAGAATTCCAGACATGATTTGTGTTACCAGTATTTTGGTTTCCAAGGAGAAGCTGATTTCCATGGTAGACAGAACAAAAAGCAAAGACTTATGTTTTAGTTTAAGCTATGCTCATCTCAATTGATCATGTATGTGTTCATGGGCAATGGCAAAATGTAACAAGTGGAAAGAATGTTAGAACATGTAACTACTAATTACAAGATGTATTTTAAGCCTGCAGTAATTGAGAAAATGTAATATTAAAATATATAGACAGACAAACCCAGGTGGACTTTAGCTCTAAATGTGAAAGTAAAACAAAGCAGTGTTATTCAAAATAATCAAAATTCTACCATCAGTAGGACACATAAATATGCTGTGCATATTCATGTGGCATTGAAGAGAAGCACATTACTACTACATCTAACATGATTCCCACAGTCACAATGCTGAATGAAAGAAGTCAAACACAAAAGGACATAATTCTGTTTACAGAGAATTAAAACAGGCAAGCCTATTTGCTTTCACTAGAGGTCAGCATGCCAGTTATCTTTTGGTAAGAAAGTGGGGGTAATAAATAGCAGGGCTACAAGGGGAGGCTTGTACAACTGATACAGCTCTTTTTATGGACCTTGGTTGTGGTCACAAAGGTGTGTTCACTGTGGTAATTCATCAAATAATGCATGTAAGATTTGTGTACTTTTCTATTTGTATATTGCAATAAAGTAAACAATAATTTATTTAAAAATGTAAACAATAATTTGACAAGGGTAATAGTTTTAAATATATTGGATTGGCCAAAACATTTGTTTAGTTTTTTTCTGTACAATGGCTCTAGTAGTGCTTAATTATCTTTAATTATCCTTAAGTTCATTCAAAACAATTTTGTTAGATTATATTGTGACAGTCATATGAACATGCATTAAAAAAAAAAACCACATTGAAACTGATGGATTTTTGAGCAGCCATTTTGGTATCAAAGATGGAAGATGCAACATTTTTGGCATATTATGCTTTATTATTTCAAGAAAAATGAAAACACAACTGATGTGCAAAAAAACCCAAAAAGGTTTGTGCAGTGTATAGAGAAGGTACTATGACTGATTGAACGTATCAAAAGTGGTTTGTGAAGTTTCTTCTTACTATTGACATTCTGGCCAAATGTTCTTTGCTGAGGTGCTGTCTCATGTACTAGAAGATGCTGAGCAGCACCTCTGGCCTCTACCACTGGAAGCCAAGAGTGGGAGATTGGAAACATACTCAATATATCCAAGTTAATAAAGTTATTGGTGAAACTGAAAAATGTGTCTTTTATATTATGGAAAGAACTAAACGAACTTTCTGGCCAACCCAATAATTTGCAGTAAATCAATAAAGCATAATAGCTTTAAATATAAAGAGCAGATAAAAGTCAGTATGAAAACACTAAGGCTTCTCCATTAGAAAAATGAGCAAAGGAGATGTGAATAAATGATAAAAGAGGCATTACAAATGCTTTGTATATACTTGAACAAATTTTTAACCTTGGTAGTAAGAATAAGTTAAAACATTTTGTGAATGTGGGATTTAATAACAAGTAATAGAGACTTCTGCTTCCGGTCACATTGGAGCGATTTATACACATATACATACACACACACACACACACACACACACCACATTAAACAACTAAAAAGAAAACAAGTAAGGTTATAGAAAGCAATATAAATTTCCAGGAATTGGGCAATAGGAGCATAGTATAGTGATTCCTGGGAGAAGGGAAGTTGATGAGGGGAACCCTACAAGGCCCTGACTTACTTTCTGGTGAGAGTTTTCAGGCCATAGTGCAGAGACAAGAAACACCCGGAAAGTCTGATAGTCTCCTTGAGTTGAGGAGGTAAAACTGAGAATTCATAGAGCTCAAGGAGGCTAGTATTTGCAGGGTAGAGAACAGAGAATAGAGTGCTACACAGACAGGACCCTGGAGAGCTTTATAAGGTTCCCCTCAAGTCTTAAGCTAAGTACTGGCTGGCAAATGCACGTGAGGAAAATACCAAAGGGTTGGAAAGGAGCCACTGAAAAGGAGTGAAAAGAATAATTCCCAATACCTCAACTCACACAGGGTCTATAATGGTTTGTATTCACAGTAGCTAGAGAGGAATACCTTCTAACATACTGGGAGTCAAGTAGAATATTCAGAAGGCAATTTCCTTAGTAGGGGGACCAAATTAGGCCTAGAATAAAGAATGTTTTGTTCTCTGGTAAAAAAGCTTAAAAGCAAATCTCAAAAGTATCAAACTGTTTCCTAGTAACTTAACTGTATCAGAACAAAGTTAAAGAATATTTAAAGAAAAATGGGGGAAAAAAAACATTATTCAACATTAAATCCACAATAATATGTTATTTTAATTACCATGCATGCAAAGAAGTAGAAAAATGTAACCCATAGTGAGATACTCACTGAACTGAAATAGGTCCAGAAATGATGCAGACGGTAAAATTAGAATGACATTCAAACAGCTATTTCAAAAAATAAACTATACGTGTATACAAGCAGATAAAGGAAAGCATTGACATGTAAAGGGGAGATGTAGAAAATATAAAAATAAACCAAGTTAAACATTTGAAGATTAAAAGTACAATGTCTGTGATATGGACGAAATTAATAGCATTAGCTTCAACAGAAGAAAATATTAGTGAACTTCATGAATAGTAATAGAACCTATCCAAAGTGAAATATGAAGGAAAAAAAAAAGGAAGAAAATAAACAAAGCATCTGTGTGTGAACTATCAAACAAAGGGCCTAATATTCATAGTCTCCAAAGTAGAGATAAAAAGAGTTGTGGAAGGAACTAAAAAAAATATGCTAAGAAATAATGGCCAAGCATTTAAAAATTTTAATGAAAACAATTAAGACACAAGCCAAAGAAGCCCATGCAGGAAAGAATTTAAAAACAAATCATAATTAAACTTCTTAAAACTAGTGAAAAAGAGGAAATCTTACAACCAGCAAGAAAGAAAGCACACATTATAGAGAAATAAGGGAAAGAAAAGAATAACATCAGATTTTTTGTGGGAAATAATAAAAGCCAGTAAAAGATGGAACAACATTTTTAAAGTACTGAAAGAAAAAAAGTGTCATCCTAGAATTCTATACATAGTAAAAACATCTTTCAAAAATAAAAGAGAATAAATCAGAAAGACTAGTGAAGACATGGACAAACTGGAACCCTATTATATGTATTGCTGCTGAGATTGTAACATGGTGCAGTTGCTGTGGAAGATAGTCTGGCAGTTCCTCAAAAGTCTAAATACAGGGTTATCATTTGATCCACCAATTCCACTCCTAGGTATATACCTAAGAAAACTGAAAAGAAATTTCCACACAAAAACTTGTACACAGGTGTTCATAGAAGCATTATTCATAATAGCCAAGAGTAAAACCAAACCAAGTCTCTATCAACTGATAATTTGATAAAATACAGAATACCAATATAATGGAATATTATTCAGTATAAAGATGAAGTACAGATACATACTACAATATGGATGAGCCTCAGAAGTGAAAGAAGTCAGACATAAAAGGCCACATATTACATGCTTCCAATTATATGAGATACCCAGAGTAGGTAAATCTCTAGAGACAGAAAGTAGAATAATGGTTGTCTCAGGCTGTGGGGAGGAAGGAATGATGAGTGAGTGAATCCAAATGGGTATAGGGTTTCTTTTTGGGATGATTAAAATGTTCTAAAATTAGATAGTGGTGATAGTTGACTTGCACACTGAATTGTAGATTTTTTCAAGGTAAACGTTGTATGTAAATTATATTTCAATGGAGCTGTTATTTTTTTAAGAAACAACAAGGTGAGATAAAGACTTTTCAGACACAAAAAAATGCTGAAAGACTTCATTAGAATCCCCTGAAGAAATGTTAAAGGAACTCCTTTAGGCAGAAGGGAAATTATAACCAGATGAAAAATATAGAATCTACATCACGGGGAATTATAATCAGATAGAAAATACAGATCTACATAACGGAATGAGGAGTACTGGAAATAAGAAACAGATAGGCTATTAAGAAATATGTATATGAGTGGATGAAAAAGCTTTGGTACATTTATATCATGGAATACTACATGGATGTAAAAAAGAAGGAAATCTTACCTTTTGAAACACCATGGATGAGCCTGGATATTATTACGATAAGTGAAGTAAGCCAGTCAGAAAAAGTTAAATACCATATGATTTCACTTATATGTGGAATCCAATGAAGAAAATAAACTGACAGACAAAATAGAAACAGAGGCCTTGGTAAATGGAACAGACTAACAGCTGTCAGAGAGCTAGGGGGAGGGAGAACTGGATGAAAGAAGGTGAAGGGATTAGCCAAAGAGCATATATGCACAACTCATAGACACAGACAACAGTGTGGTAATGGCCAGAGGGAAGGAGTGGGGAGGTGGGCAAAAGAGGGGAAAATGGGGATATCTGTACTTGGTATCAACAATAAAGATAAAGAGAAAAAGATTTTAAAATTTAAAAAGAAATATTATTTTTAAATCTCTTTAAAATATAACTGCTTAAAACAAAAATAATGATTGTGGAGTTTATTATACTTGTATAAGTAGAAATAAAACGAATAATAGCAATAGGACAAAAGCCAACAGAGGGAAACCTAAGTGTTCTGTTTTAGGGCTCTTACATTTTGTAAGAAGGGGCCTACTTGAATACAGACCATAAGTTAAAAATACACATATGTATGAAAGCCCTAAAGCAACCAAATGAAGAATTGGTAGGACAAATAGAAAGCAAATAGCAAGGTGGTAAATTTAAACCCAATTATATAATTAATCACATAAAACTTAAATGGCATAAACACCCCAGTTAAAAGGCAGATGATGTCAGACTGGATAAAAAAGTAAGACCCAGTTACAGTCTGTCTACAGTAAACCCACTTGGCATGTAAAGATACAAAGTGGTTTAAAGGGAAGGGGTAGAAAAGGACTTATTATTCAAATATTAAACTAAAGAACACTGGAGTGGCTATGTTAATATCTTGCAGTAAAGTTAATATCTTGCATCCTAGGGAATAGTTAAAATGTGCATTCCTGAGTTCTACCTGGGGAGGGGACTACCTCACAGGACTGGAAAGCTGTGGATCTTGAATGCCAGGCTGAGGAACTGGTGTGGACTTCAGCAGACAACAGATTTGCTGAAGGTGTGTGAAATGCATAGGCAATGGAACTGCAGACTGGAGACTGAGACCCAGTGAGGCAAGGAGTGATGGAGGCTTAGATCTCTGCAGAGGAATGGTGTGTTTAATGACCATAGAGGTGTGGTTGAAACGTGGAAGGTGGAGGACAGAACAGAGAGAGAAGAGAATATGAGCTAGAGGGACAGAAAGACAGGTACATGGCATAAAGATAGGAAAAGGAAGAGGAATGACTGGTTGGTGGGGAGGTGCTAATCTAGGATGCATCTTTTATGTGACAAGCCCTGAGCTGTTGGCACAGAGAATTCAGAGATAAGGAAGACTCAGTTCCTGTCTTCCAGAAGCAAAATGTAAGTTTGCATCACCAGCATCTGTATTATCCTGACCTGTATTATGAATCGCCAGGAGTGCTCTGGAATGTAACATTCCCCTACCTCATTCCTTTCTTTGAAGAGCAGAAGCATAGCAGTGGTTATCAGCGATTGAACATGCACTGCAAACTATACACTTTGTCCACAGGGGCTTTTCAGGTACACATTCACTTTGCAGTGCTTCTAAGATGTGAGGGCTCTCCTGCACAAAACCCCAATTGCATTGTATCTCATTCCTACAAATGTTCAACAACCTTTCCTCAACAAAAAGGTGTTGGAAGACAGATAAATTTCAAGTCCTGTAGAAAGGAATGAAGTGGCAACTCAGATAGGGAAAGTTGTACTACTAAGTGAGCCCAACTGAGTTAGGGTCTCTAATTGGGCTCTCTGCTTCTATGACAGATCCAGGAATCCCCTCATCAGTTTCTCAGGCCATTGGCAACATCGTGGTTCTGGGGGCGGGTGTTAAACCAGTGGTAGCAAAGTGAGCTCCAGGGGATGGCTACCCACCTTTAGGAATGGTCTCCATCATTTTTTTTCCCTGTGAGGCTACAGGACTATTATGCCCATTTTACACATGAGGAAATTCTTACAAGGGTTGAATAACTTGCCCAAGAAAACACTGGTAGTAAGTGGTGGGATCTGCACCTACGTTAGTCTGACTACAGATTCCAGCCCCTGAACTCTTCTTGCATAGTGAGGCTTCTCAGGGCTAAAGGGTCAGGGCAATGGAGGTTGCATAATGCCCCTCTGGAAAAAACAAACAAACAAACAAAAAAAACCTCAGGCTCCTCTCAAACAGGAAAAGCAAGGGCAGGAATACAAAATGAGCCTGCACTATCTTATGTGAGAAAGTAAGGAAGTGTTCAAGGACTGCTGGGGCATGTTAAAAGAACATTGGAGCCAGTTTGAAGAAGCTCCCGCTGGCTAAATAGGATACAACTTGAGCATCAAAATAAACATTCATAGTAAAGAAATATCATCCATTAAATAAAATGGGAATCCAGAGTCTATGCTGAGTCATATATAAATTGGTAAATAAGTGGGAGGGGAGAAAGTTTTTCCTTATGGTTGGATTGCCAAGTGATACATTTAAAAGGAGTGGTAGGATCAGGAAATAACCATTTGGCAGTGGTCCTAGGAATACTTGATTCAGGCAAGCATCATGAATAAATGCCAAATCCAGTAGGTGAATGTTTGATGATGGGGAATGGATTGTTCACATAATTCCAAAGTACCTGTTCTACAAAATACTTCTTGTTGACAAAGGGGAAAAAAGGAACTTTACTGTGGAGAAACCTGGCAGACACCACCTAGTGGTTAAAGTTCATGTGACTAGTATTGGGACAAATAGAAATTGTGTGCTACCCAACAGCATTCAATGAGAAGAACACATCATTTCTATGATATTCCTACCAAAACTGGGCAACCTGAACCCAATAATGAAGAACTATCAGCCAAACTGAAGTTGAGGGACATTCTACACCATACCTAGCTTGTAATCTTTGAAGTGTCAAGGTTGTGAGGGCCTCAGGAAGACTGAGGTGTTTTCTAGAATGAAGAAGACAAACAACTATATGCTCCAGGACAAATCTTTCATTATAAAGGACCTCATTGGGGTAATTGATGAAACATGAATGAGGCTTGAGGATTAGATGGTGCACTGATGTTAATTTCCTCGTGTGGGTCCTTGTGGTGAGGTAGAGAATGTCCTTGTTTATAAGAAATACAAATAAAATATTTGGGGTGATAGGGTATTATGTTAGCAGCTTACTTTCAAATGGTTTTGGGGGGGCTCTGTGTTACTGCTGCAACATTCTGTAAATTTGGAATAATTAAAAACAAAAAAGAGACAACAAAAAAAATGTAACTTTGGGGGGAAAAAGTTTGGAAAACTTTGGGAAACTTAGCCAGTTATTTCATGAAGATGTTCACCAGTGGCAGGGAGTAGGGGAGAGAATGCTTTGAGAAGAGCCAAAGTGTTCTCCTTTCCCGTCTCAGGCAGGTATTGGTATGACCCCTGGATAGCTCAGGAAAAGGCCTGGATCTTGTCAGCCTCTGTTTGCACACCTGCAGCAACACAGAGCTCACCACCCTTACTGTAAGCTGCTTGTGGTTGTTAGCAAGTTCATCCTCTTGCAACTCACCTCTCAGGTCTGAGGGAGGCTGATCTGTGCCCTAGAAGGACCAGGTCCTTTCTGATTTAAGCATCAGGACAGTTTTTCTGGGAACTGTTGTGGTTCCTGCAGCCTCTTTAAGGTGGGGTTGGCAGGGATGGCAACCCCATTTGTCTAAGAAAAGAGGTACAGCTGTCTCAAGCCAGGGGAGAGGCCTATTTCCTCATCTTCTTCACCTCAAATCTGCTTTTCTTTGGACAAGCCAGCACACTTACCCCCATTCATTTAGTTATTCATCTTCATCTTATTTATTTATTGGTTTATTCATTCAAGGGACCACTGTACTCGGGTAACTATGCTTGAACAGGAAGTACAAACATAGGTCATTCTCAAGCCTTAATATCAAAAAGCACTCAGTCTGATGGAAAGACAGACTATTATATCATAGCAGGGTCTGTGAGCCCTGCAAATGTAAGTGCAAGGGCTCTGGGGGCACCCAAAATAATCAAGGAAGGCTTCCAGATGGAGGTGACCACAATTCAACTCCTTTCTGCTCCCTGTTACCATCAGCCTGGAGCTTTCCAAAGCTCACTGCTCTCTCTTCTGGGGCTTCTGGCTCTGTCTCAGCCTGGCTGACAAAGGGCTACCCTCCCAGGATCTTACACCTGGCTAAAGATGCATCATGTATCAGTGTCCCTCCAGGAAGTCCTGAGGCAGAGCTTCTCCTTCTGGTAAGAGTGTTGATGATAATATTGATATTGATAGTGCTAATAGCAGCTACTGTTTAGTGGCTCTTAGTTTGTTTCAGTCACTGTGTTCAGAATTGTACTTCACATCATGTAACCCTCACAACTGCCCTAGTAAGTACTGAGATTATTTCCTCTTCGCAGATGAGGAAACTGAGGCTCAGTGATGTTAAAGAGAGAAGCTTGCCAATTACTTTCCAGTCACTGAACTATAGTTTAACATGGTCTGCACCCAAATTTCCCATCTCCCTGCTGCTATAGCCTATCAAAGGTCAACTCTGGATCCCATCACCATGCATGTTCTGGGGGGTTGACTCAATAAGCATTTTAAAATGCTAAACTATTATTGGACATCTTACCTCCCTTCACAGAGGAAACTGGAGTGAACCATGAGGTGCTGAGGGTGGGAACATTTACACTTCTCTGTGACTCCCAAGTTCATTATCTTTGGTGGATACTCAATGAATATCTGCTGCTTGAAGAAAACTGCTTCTTGTTTTAACATCTGATATTGGTCTAAAGCCATCAGAACTTTTATTTCCAATGCTCACACTGATTTCGCTCTTGATATTTGGCTAGAATCCTCACGTGAGGCCATGGGGAGCTGGCCATTGTAGGGTAATGGTGAACATTTTTCTAGGGCTTGCTACATGCCAGACATGGATACATTCATTATATTATCAATTCCTCACAATGGCCCTTCATCAAGAGGTGGAGTCCCTGAAAGGTGGTAGCCACAGCATCCTGGGCATCCTCAGGTCCATTCTCCAGGACCTCTGCTTTTCTTTCTGTTCCTCTCACACATAGCATTTGCCTTTGCATTGGCTCTTCCTTCTTCCTGCATGCTTGCCCCCCAGGGTCTTCTCCTGCTTTTTACTCAGGTCTCCATGAAATGTTACCTGCTCTAACCATCCTACCTCCACCATGTCTCTCTCAGCTCCATCACCCTGTTCAGCCTTCTTCATGGCACTAACCATGCTTAAGTCCTCATGCTTTCTTTGCTTGCTCACTGACCTTATTTCCTATAAGCACATGAGCTCTGTGAGGGCAGGGATTCTGCCATCAGTACCGCCAGGATCCAGAACAGGGACCTGTATATTGTAGCTACTCAGTAAATATTTGTTGAATGAATCAAACTGCTTGTAAGCCCTGTCTAGTTGACATCTGATGACCCTTTCACCCCTGTCCACCATACTTCTCACTACTACCACTACAGCTGGGATCCTAATCACTGGTGGTGCTACCTGTAGCCACTCAGGGGTTCAAGCCATCCTACAGGGTTATCTTTCTAATCCATACTTCTGTTCAGTCCACTTTCCTCCTCAAAGACATTATTACCTATCATTAGGACTTCTATTTGATGAAGACTAAAACTGTCATCATTGCTGTATTGGAAGTTCCCCCAATATCCAAGGGTTTCATTATCTCATTTTATAAATTGGGTAACAGAAGCTTAGAGAGGTTAAGTGACTTGCCCGGGCTTACACAGCTACCAAATAGCACTGGGATTTGAACCCAGGTTAGGGTGATTCCCAAGGCCCCACTCTCAGCTGCTGTGTCTGGTTAAGAGCATGGCTTTCACCAGCGTTGAACTGGAGTGAGCACTGGAATCCCCTGGAGGGCAGGTTACAACAGATGACTTGATCCCAGAGTGTATGACTGAGTAGGTCAGCGGGGAGGCCTGAGAATCTGTATTGCCAACACATTCCCAGGTGAGGCTGCTACTGTGGTCTCATTGTAAGAACCACTGACCTAGGAAAATTTTATTTCCAGTTTTAGGAGGTTCATGGATCTCCTACAGCTTCCCTGCACTCTGGGAAGGAGGAGGGCCTGTGGACTTCACCTTAAGAACCACTGTCCAAAGATGTGATGTAAGTCAGACTTATGACATCTGGAGGCCAGGAGTTCTGTCCAGCAAGATTCCATTAAGCAAAAAACAGCCAAGTCTTAGTTCATATTCTCCTTGCAAATCTGACTTTTCCTTAATAAAGTGAATTATCTGACCTTGAAATGTGTCTTAGCTGACACTCCATGGAAAAGGCCTCTGCTGTCTTACCAACGCAAATAATAAGGGCCTAGAGCAGTTTCTCTCAGAGGTTTCATGTCAGTATTTTAATAATTGTTGTACAGAGCCCTGGGAGCCAATTACAGAACTAGGACAGTTCTTTTTTTCTTTCTAAAATTACTTGATTTCCAAGTTCTAAAACTTGTGGGCATCTAATACTGATGTGTCCAGAAGGGTTCTGACATAGTTTCCCCAAGCGTGAATTTGAAATTTTGTTACAGTAAAGCAAATGCACTGACACTCTCCTCCTCCCCCTCTTCCTCATCTCCTCATTTTCATCTTTCTTTCTCCCCTCCTCCTCACCTTCCTCTTCCCCACCCCCGCTCCTCCTCCTCATCTCTCTCCTTTATATCCTCCTCTTCATCTTCTTCCTTCCCCCTTCTATTCCTCCCTCCTCCTCCTCCTCACCTTTCTCCTTTACCTCCTCTGTTCCCCTTCTCTTTTTCTCCTTCCCTTTCACCAGACTCCTCTTTGAGACCAAGTTACCCTATGATCAAATCCAGAGGTTGGAAACCTGCCTGTTATCCACTGTGAAGACTGAGGCCTTTGGCTTTCTCCTTGCTCTGGGGAACCTACACCATCTGCCTTGTTGCAGGGTTTGGGGGTACCTGGGCCAGGGAGTTCTTGAACCAGTGGCAGGCCAGACCTCCCAGGACAGTTGTAGGGTCCAGGACTCTCTGGAGGCTTGCCTGGCTTCCCCTCCCCACCTGGCAATTTCCCTTCCCAGGCACATACCTGGCAAAGGCCCACCATTTTGGTGGCTGGGTAGAGCGGTCACTGCCCCCAGTACAGGCCAGTAACAGGGACTCAATGCAGCTTTGGAAAATGAAAATCAGATCACATGACAACCTGCTATCTGCCCCCACCCCACATACACCCATTGGCCCCCACTGCACCTGGAAGAGAACAAAAACTTCCTATTCCAGCCAATCTTGCTGACCCAACCTCCCCCTTCTCCTCTTAGCCACATTGATCTCCTATCTGTCCTAGGCACAACCATGTCTCAGGACTTGTGATGGCAATACCTCATGCTCAGGTTGTTGCATGGGTGGTTCTTCATATGATTCAGATACCTGTTCAAATGTCACCTTCCCAGATATTCCCCACTCCCCTCTCTATAGCCTTATTTTTTCATAGCACTAGTCATTACCCTCATGGTCTAAACTTGCTATGTATGTAGGTATTTATGTCTCTCTAACTAGAGTGTAAGGAGCATAAAGGCAAGAATATAAAGGCAATGATGGCCTTTACCCATCATTGTATTCCCAGTGCTGGGGTCATAAGAGATACTCAATAAACCTGAATGAATGAATGAATGATTGCTACCACCAATGGAGGAGATTATTTGTGCTAGTTGGATGTTTTTACATTTTTCTTCTCCCTCCCATCCTTTGATGTAGGAATTACTGGCCCTCTGTTTAATGTGATGATGGCTTAGCTAGGAGAGGAGACTGACTTACTCAAGGTCACACAGCAATAACAGGCCCCTGAGCCAGGAACCCAAGTCTATGTGGCTCTAGGCCTATGAATAAGTGGTTACTTGATATCCATTCAGGCCAGGTTCAATGCAGGTGAACATGGCTCCTGGGAAGGAATAATCCCATGGTAATAGGTGGAAGGTCAGAACTTGGGGTCAGGAGGCATGGGATGGGTGACTGCTGTACAGGATATAGGGGGTACACTTAGAGGGAGGCTGAGGGCCAAAGCAGGACCCTAGATAAATTTTAGGGTAGCACTTGGAGCAAAACCCTAGTCCCCAGAATGGGAAGGGACTCTTCAGGATTGCCTGGGAGCCAGTACTGGTCAGGCTCAGCTGGCCCCAACCTTTTCAAGGCCTACACACATGATTTATGGAGCTGACTGTTGATATGGTCTCGCCCATGTGGGATGGACTTAGGCAGAGAAGGTATAAGAGATAGGATGTCAAGAGATAGGGTATCAGCAGAGGCCAGGGCTGGGGATTGCAGACTGTACTGGTGGATTGTCAGTTTCTAGCTGAGTCAGTAGAGGAAATGTCAGAACTCTCAGGGGAGAAAGATGCTTACTGCTTAGAAGCATCCTGGAGCAACAGGTATGCAGAGGAAACTCATGGGTATCTTGACTGTTAAAGCAGCTCAGAGCCCAACACTGCTCCCGAGAGGCAGGCAGGAGAAAGTGGTTGGGATTTCTTCACTTCAAGCAAAGTGTGGGGTCTGTTGCTTCATGGGGCAATCATTGCCAAGACAACTGCATTCAAATAAAGATTGGAAAAAAGATACCAAGGTGTCCCGATTGAGACAGCAAAAACTAGAACCAAGAAAAAACAATGTGGGGTTTGTCAGGATGACACAGACCTGGACATCTTCCTAGGAGGCAAAGAAGATTAAGGCTGAGATGAAACAGATCAGAATGACTTGACTAGAGCTGAGATTTGTACCCAATGCAAGCATAGGAAACAGTGGGCAGAAGTAGCAAGATCCATAGCAGCTTGGTCAGCAGTGGGAGCTGCCTGTTTTTTCTACACCTCCTCATATATATACAGGCCTGTCTTCAGTTTTCTCATCTGTAAGATGGGACAGTGATCCCAGCCTTAAGGGCCTGGTGTGCACTAGGAAACATGGACATATGAAAAGTCTCATCAGAGTCCCTGACCCACAACTCCCAAGACGACCTTTGAGATGAGAGCACTCACTCATCCCCAAGAAGCTATTCTGACTCCCTTTTGTGAACTGCCTTTCCAAAAGCACCTGCAGAGCTGGGCTCCTACAGCACTGACAGAACACCAGAAGTGCATACCCACAACGGGGACTTGAGACCCAAAGGTGAATCGACATAATTTCTGCCTAATAGACTGCACATCCTTTCCACTCCTGGTGGAAAGGAGCACTTGGGCAAATAAATGGTGATATCAAATTCCAGTCCTTTTGAATATATTCAAGAAATATAAATCTCTGCCTTTCGGCAGTAGATTTAATCCTCAACTACCTTCAGTCACTTGGAGCCAACGCTAGTGAACAAGGTGAGTGACCCAGTTGTGAAATTCTGGCAGACACAGGCACAGGCACAGGCCCTGGAACCTGACCTACCCCCTCACCCCAGATGTGCAAGTGCCCTGGCTTCTCTGTGCCTCAGTCTCTTCTGCTGTGAAATGGGTACATTAATGGAACCTATGGCTGGTGGTGAGGATGAAACAAGATTAAATATGTGAAATGCTGAGTAAGCCCTATTCCTGTTCTGTGATGAGGGCTGGTACAGTTCCAAGCCTTTCTTAAGAATTGCAAGGAGCAATATGAGCATAGAGGTGGGGGAGGACTTGGGAAGGGAGAGGGGCATGAGAAGAGGAGGGGCAGTGCTCCCACTGCCAGAAAAGCTTCCTCCACACTTGATCTGGGTTGCATGGTGGGGACACTGATGTCCTTAAAAGCAGGACAAGCCTGCCACCCAGTGCTACTAGGTGCCACCACAGGAGCCAGGCAGAGCAACTACATCTCCTAGCTCAACCCTTGTGTCCCTCAGCCTGAGCCCAGCTTCTGGAAACCTCAATGACCTTTAGGACTCTGTGATGACTTAAGGCTGCCACTCTCTCTCCCCACCTGAGAAGTCTTCCTTACACTCAATTCTTAGGTCATCAACTTGCAGATCAAAAGAGGGACCTGAGACCCCAGGAGGGAAGCCCTGTAGGTGCCAAGAAGGTTAAGTACAGCTGGAGTTTTCATAGCAGCAAAATGACTGAGCACCTGGAGTGGCTGGTGAGCAGGGGACTCAATGGAGTACCAGGTGCCTGTTAAAAATACTTGTGAGGATGTGGTAGCCACGGGAAAGTGTGAATGCTCCATTGAAAAGTAAAAACAGCTGGAAAACAACTCTGCCTGATCTGGCCTTACCAATCATGTTCAGAAACATTTGGCTTGGGATGGGAGGGATTGCACACAACATTCGTTATAATTTTATTTTAATTATATATCATATATTTCATTATTATATTTCTATACCATATCAACTTATATATTACATATTTTACTTGTATTCTTATTTTATTATTAATTGTGCTAATCACAATCCTAGGAGCTTGACACACATTATCTCATCAATCTTTACAATGGCTCTGTGACATAGGAACCACCATTTCCCCCATTTTGAAGATGAGGAACTTGAGGCACAGAGAGGTGACACAATTGGTCCGGAGTCACAGAGCTAAAGTGAGCCAAGGCTAGGATTTGAACTCAGTTCTCTTGGCCCAGGGATTGTGTTTCTAAGACCCAGTGCCATTGAGGCTTCCTGGTCTTATAAGCAACTTCAGGTTATCAATACAAATCCTAGCAGAAAAGGTACTTCCTTGAAAAAAATCAATTTTAAAAGTTCTACTAAGAAACAACTTTATTCATACTTTTCCTCTTTAGGTGTTCTTTATGAGTATAGACTTAACTCAAAGATATTGTGGGTTCAGTTCCAGATCACCCCAATAAAGGGAGTATCGTATAAAGCGAGTCAATCTTTTTGCTGGTGGAGGTTCTTGCCTTCGATTTAAAAAGAAGAACACACAACATCTCTGAAGTACAATAAAGTGAAGAACAATAAAATGATATGTAGCTGTAGTTCTGCAGAACTTTTAAAAATGGGTTGATGCCTTGGTTCAGGCCACCCGACAGGATTCCAGGAGGCTCTGAAATCACATAACAGGTGTGCAAATAAGCTGGAAAATAAAAAGCATTTTGCTATACAGATGATGTTATTATGATTTCAATAAGGTATTGTCAATTGCTTTCTGAATTTCTCCTGTGACTGAAGCTGTGGCTAGGGGCTTGCTTGGTCATCAGACTGTAAGGATCTGAGAGTGGCTGTGACTGTGGGTACCTCTCCTGGAACTCCCAAAACAGTAAAGAGGAATGTTAGTCTCCTGATGCTTGTTCCCCAGCATCCACCATTAAAATAATGATAACTCTCATCAATATGATTTTCAATGCAATAGGCATTTCCTCCCATTTTATAGATAGGAAAACTAAGGCCGACTTGCCCAAAATCCTTCGGCCTGTAAGCAGCAGAGTCCAGACACACCAGATTCTCTGCCTCTTTCTATACCTCCCCCCACCCTTCCTGCATCCCTAGAGTCCCCATCCTTCACAGAGGATGAGGACAAGAGCCCAAGAGGCAAGGCTGGCACAAAAATGCATCCCAGTAAAGACCTCATTTATAAAACCAAGGAGTGTCCTGAGGAAAGTTAATTGAAGTGAATGAAATCCCGAAGAATTTAGCACTCAATTTGAGGAACTATTTTTGGCTGAACCGAGATGAAAAGACAAAAGAGAGTGCACCAAAATTGAAAAGAAACTAATTTGGAAGACATAATGGGGAGCAAACTTCTCAAATTTCCTCAGAGCCCAGGAGACATGATTATTCAAGAAATAATTAGATGCTGTCCTAGGGGTAACGAAAGCTAAAGATGAAGAGGAAAATAATTGAAAACCACCAGAAAGGTCATGAGCTGATCTCGATACTTCTTTCCTTTACAGATTTGAAGATGCAAAAATTAATTTGCAAAAGGACAATAAAGCCATACAAACCAATTGTAGAAGAAATTGAGTTGGGAGAATCTAAACATCTTGCCCATTTGTTCAAGGATGACTGTTGGAAAGTACAGAGCCAGGTGTATTCTGAGCCCCGAAAGGGTGGGTGGTTCCCTCTAAAAATGGTAAGAGGAGTTCAAAAGCATGTGCCCTGGCCAGTGGAGTCAGCAGGCTTTCTGTTAAGGGCCAGATAGTGAATATATTTTCAGGTTTGAGGGCCAGATAGTCGCAGTTGCAATTACTCAATTATGGAACTGTGGTGTGAAAGTGATAGTAGCCAGTATGTCAATAAGAGAATGTGACTGTGTTTCAATAAAACTTCATTTGAAAAAAAAAAAGGCAGCAGGCTGGATTTGGCATTCAGGCCATATTCTACTCCATCCCCAACCCCCCTAAATCACTACACCTGATCTTCCTATTTGCAGCTGACCCTGAGCGTATCCACTCCCAACTGTTAGTTTTTAGAAGACTCTTTCTTAAACCCAATAGTGATGATGACAGTGATGATAAAAGAAAAAGAAAGAAGATGAGAAGAAAGCTGATAGCATAGAAACACAGAATACTTCGTATGAGCTATGCATGATTCTTAGAACTTATGTAACACCCGCCATTTTCACAAAGGTACAGTTTTACAGATGGAGAACTGAGGCCCAGAGAGGTAAAGTAACTTGTCCAAAGTTACACCTAATGAGTGTCAGAGGCAGGATTTGATGCCAGACAGTCTGGCTCCAGAGTCCATGCTCTTTTTTAAAAAATATGTATTGATTTCAGAGAGAAAGAAAGAAGAATCATTAATGTGAGAGAGAAACATCAATTGGTTGGCTCCCGTATGTGCTCCAACTGGGGGATCAAACCTGCAACCTAGGTATGCACCCTGACTGGGAATCAAACTCGCAACCTGTTGTTGTACAGGATGAGGCTCCAACCAACTGATCCACACAAGCAAGGGGCAGAGTACATGCTCTTAACCACTATAATTTGCTGCCTCTAATATGACTGGCTCAAAATTCTTTAGTAGCTTCACACTGCTTATAAGATCAAGTCAAAATTCCTTAGTTCAGAGGAGAGGGAAGATGGCGACAGAGTAGAGAGCAGTGCTGATGGTGAGTACCAAAGCAACTAGAGGACAGGATAAGGAGTGTGAGACGTCTTCAGGACCCTGGGGATTGGAACGGGCAGCATCTGGACACAGGGGAGCACAGCCCAGAGGCAGAGGAGGCCAGCAGGACAGTAGGTGAGGCGTTCCCGACCGACCGGCCGGCGGGCCCAGGTCGGCTCTGGGCAGGGGCGGCTCTGCCCAGAGGGGCGCGTTTGACCGGGGCCAGTTTCAGGCTCCCTGGCGACTGGAAGTCTCAGCAGTGAAGTGCGGGCGGCAAGGGCAAACGCCGTAGGGAACTCGGAATTGAACTCTTGCAGGGGAGGGACTGTGTGAGAGACTCACCCCGGCAACAGGGAGAGGAGGTTTCGCGGCGCGCGGGGCTAGAGGCGGAGGAGAAGAGTCCTGTGGGAAGCCGGAGCAGGGGAGCGGGAAGTGCACCGGCCGGGGCGGCGAGAGGGCCGAAAAACGAAGCTGCTGGGCCGCTGGGGAAACAGCAGCTAGAAGCCCTTGCGAGGGGGGAGGCCCAGCCCGGCGCAACCACACAGGCCCCCAGGCTCCGCGGGAAAATCCAAACGGCGAGCCTGCGAGCTGGCAAGCCGGTAACTTGTGGCGGGCGATCCGCCATTGCCGGAGACAAAGGCCGCACCGCCCACGCCTGGGAGGGGCTCATCACAGAGGCCGCGTAAAGGACTCTGCGGAGAGCTGATTGGCTTGGAGGCGTGGTGCTCGCCCCGGAAGGGCGGGACAGTGTAGGCAGACCCCGGACAGTGTTGACTGACAGGCCCGGCCTCCTCCCGGAACTGCGGGGGTGGGGCCAGTCGTCACAGGGACCAGCAAAGTTGCGGGCTGCCCTGCAGAAGTGCTGGGGGCTGTCCTGAGCAGGAAACTCTGCCAGGAGTGGGAGAGGGCTGCCTGCCGGCTCCAGAACACCGGTAGCCCTAAAACCCAGCCAGGCTGCTGAAGGCCCAGCCTACCTGGGGGCGGACACTCAGAATCAGCCCTACTGTGACAATCAGAGGCCCTGCCACGCGCCAACACCGGCTAGAATATAGACTATAGACTGTAAAGTCCTGACCAAGAAAAAGAGGGAGCATCAGGAAAGGGATTGCTGCCAATCTCAAGCACCTGAATTATACCGAGCAATCTGAACTATTAAGCCTCAACATATCCTTTGCAAAAGTTACTCCTCACATATTCTTAATCACCCCCATACCTCAATCCACCTAAATATCCAAGACCCTCCCCCTACTCTCGAATTAAAGTCTATTCACTCTGTGGCTAGTACGCATTCCCAGTCCTCAATCTAAGTATTCCTCCCTTCCCCAGCCTTTCTAAACCCTTTCTTTATTCTTTTATTCCTTCCTCCTTTTTTTTTATTTTTTATTTTTTTTTAATTTTTCTTTTCCTTTTCTTCCTGGTAAAGCCCACAGGTTCTGGCTCCACCTGGACCAATCAGAAATCATAAAGGGGGAACACACAGCTAAAAACTTTCTTT
>PVIW01014671.1:0-22436 GCA_004026585.1 Noctilio leporinus
AAGAAAAGAATAAAGAAAGGGTTTAGAAAGGCTGGGGAAGGGAGGAATACTTAGATTGAGGACTGGGAATGCGTTATAGCCACAGAGTGAATAGACTTTAATTCGAGAGTAGGGGAGGGTCTTGGGTATTTAGGTGGATTGAGGTATGGGGGGGATTAAGAATATGTGAGGAGTAACTTTTGCAAAGGATATGTTGGGGATTAATAGTTCATATTGCTCTCGGTATAACTCAGGTGCTTGAGATTGGCAGCAATCCCTTTCTTGATGCTGCCTCTTTTTCTTGGTCAGGACTTTACAGTCTATAGTCTATATTCTAGCCGGTCTTGGCGCGTGGCAGGGCCTCTGATTGTCACGGTAGGGCTGATTCTGAGTGTCCCCGTCCATGTAGGCTGGGCCTTCTGCAGCCTGGCTGGGTTTTAGGGCTGCCGGTGTTCTGGAGCTGGCAGGCAGCCCCCTCCCACTCCTGGCGGAGTTTCCTGCCCAGGACATGCCCCCAGCACTTCTGCAGGGCAGCCCGAAACTTTGCCGGTCCCTGTGACGACTGGCCCCATCCCCGCAGTTCCGGGAGGAGGCCGGGCCTGTCAGTCAACACTGTCCGGGGTCCGCCTACACTGTCCCGCCCTTCCGGGGCGAGCACCACGCCCCCAAGCCAATCAGCTCTCCTCTGAGTCCTTTACGCGGCCTCTGCGATGAGCCCCTCCCAGGCGTGGGTGGTGCGACCTTTGTCTCTGGCAATGGCGGGTCTAGTTCCCTGCTTGCTGGCTCGCCGCTTGGAGTTTCCCGTGGAGCCTGGGGGGGTGGGGGGGCTGTGTGGTTGCGCAGGGCTGGGCCTCTCCCCTCGCAGGGTCTTCTAGCTGCTGTTTCCCCGGTGGCCCAGCAGCTCCGTTTTCGGCCCTCTCGCCGCTCCGGCCAGTGCACTTCCCGCTCCCCCCCTCCGGCTTCCCGCAGGACTCTTCTCCCCGCCTCTAGCCCTCCTCTCCCCGTTGCCAGGGTGAGTCTCTCACACAGTCCCTCCCCTGCAAGAGTTCAATTCCGGGTTCCCTACTGCGTTTGCCCTCGCCGCCCGCACTTCACTGCTGAGACTTCCAGTCGCCAGGGAGCCCGAAACTGGCCCCAGTCAAACGCGCCCCTTTGGGCAGAGCCGCCCCTGCCCAGAGCTGACCTCGGCCCGCGGGCCGGTCGGTCGGGAACACCTCACCTACTGTCCTGCTGGCCTCCTCCGCCTCTGGGCTGCGCTCCCCTGTGTCCAGATGCTGCCCGTTCCAATTCCCAGGGTCCTGAAGACGTCTCATGCTCCCTATCCTGTCCTCTAGCTGCTTTGATACTCAAGAACACCATCAGCACTGCTCTCTACTCTGTCGCCATCTTCCCTCCTCTCCAATATATTTCAGATTTTTTAATTTATATTTTTCAGTTTAAAAAATCATGCATGTAGTCAATGGGCACCTTTTATTTGTATCTTTTTCTCAGTTTTTAGTTGGGATAGCTAACATGTTTTTAAATATTCAAATTCATTTTTTCTTCCTGTATATTTTTCTGTCTTTTGTATTTATCACAACATTATTATAAACTCATAACATAGAAACCTAAATTTTAGACACAGTAAGTAGGTAGTTCATAACCTAATGCTGCTGTTGTAATAATATCAGTTAAAATATGTTGGACTAGCCCTGGCTCATGGCACAGTGGATAGGCGCACCTACCTGTGAACCCAAAGTTCGCTGGTTTGATTCCCAGCCAGGGCACATAACCAAGTAGCAAGCCAGGTCTCCAGCCAGGTCTGTAGCTGGAGGCAGGTGAAAGGCAACCATACTTTCACATCTCTTCCCTCTCTGCCTCTCTCCCATCCCTTCTCTCTAAAAATAATAAATAAAATCTTTAAAAAAATATGTTGGGCTATTAGTAACAGAAATAACAAAGTAAAAGAGGCCTAACTAACAATGCCAGATTTGACTAACTCAGCAAAACTCTAGAGAAAGGCTCTTCTGGAATGAACGATGTCAGAGTTCTGAGTTGGCATTTCTATGATTTTTCTTGGCCTTACCCTTATAGTTACAAGATTGTGACAGCAATTCTAAGTGTTATATCCCTACATGTAATAACTTCAAAGGGATGAAACAGGGAGAGGGTAGAAGAAGGGTCTTATCCCTAAATCACGCCCATTCCTCTCATGGAGAAATACCTTTCCAAGAAGTGCTCCCAGCAGACTTCCCTGTACCCCTTACTGCTCAGACCTGGCTTACAGGCCTGCCTGCCACAGTTGGCTTAGCCTACTAATCATTTGTTCCTGGGGTGGACACATTTTTAGTGCCCTTCAAAAAAACAGAATTCCATTATTAGGGAAAAGGGAGACTCACCATTAGATGGTCAACAAATAATGTCTGTCACAATTATTGAACTCTTTTAATATGATAAAATGTAGGATGATAATTTTGATGAGTGCAAAGAAGGCATGACTGGTGATATAAAAAGTATGAACAAAAGAGATTTAATCTAGTCTGGCCATTCTTCTTCAAAGAATTGATAATTAAGCTATTATACGGAGAAGGAAATTTTAGGAGTGAAATAGGAAGGGTGAAGGGATACTAGAGTAGATGAGGGGGAGCAGGAGGGAGCTTATTATGTTTATATAGTGAAAGAAGGCTCAGAAATGTTTACTGCTGTTAATTACTAGCTCCTGGTCTCATGAAGGCCTTTGAATTACTTTCAGGGGTAAAAAGAAGTACTCCGACTTATAGGTAGGATCTTGAAATATTGGAATTTCTGAAAAGTTTTCACCCTTTTAAAAATTGTTATTCTGTTACAGTTGTCCAAACGTCACCCCTTTTGCCTTTCTTCACCCATCCCATCCCCCACTCCCACAAGTCCCACACTGTTGTCCATGCCCATAGGTCATTCATATATGTTCTTTGTCTAGACCCTTCCCCTTCTTTCCACCATTATCCCCCTCCCCTCTGGTCACTTTCAGTCTGTTCCATGTTTCTATGCCTCTAGTTCTATTTCATTTATTTTGTTTATTAGATTCCTCTTATAGCTGATATCATATGATATTTGTCTTTCACCGACTGGCATATTTCATTTAGCATAATATTCTCCAGTCCCATCCATGCTGGCACAAAAGGTAGGACTTTCTTCTTTATATTTACATTGTAAATATGCCAGTTTCTTGAAGGGGACATTAGGACAGATAATTTGACCTAAATTATCCTAGAAGTTCTTTGATATGGAGTTGTTATATATAAAGCAATAGGCAAAAATCAGTCTGTCCCTTCATTTCCTTCCCTCTAGTACTTTTCTGTAGCTAGACTCTTTAGTTGACATCAATTAAAAACAGTAAGAACAGCACTCGCTCTTCTACATGTTGTCTGAAACCTTTTGGAACACTGACTTCATTTAACCTGTATTTCATACTTAATTTTTCCATTAAAAATTAATAGCATTGAACATTTGGCAAAAATAAAAAACTGTTCTCTGAAGTTTCCTGAGTTCCTCATGAGACAATAAAATTGAAACTATAATAAAATAAAAACTTAAAAATACTATTTTGTATCAGTTTTAAGTGTACAGCACAGAAAAACTTCTAAATTTAATGCACATAAAAATTTCATGGACACTGGGTTATTTCCTATAAACAGAGAACAATATTTTTTCATAGAACAATAATTTTATAAATTTGTCTAGAACTATAGAACTGTAACCAATGACTAAAACTGTCCTTTCTTGAAAATCTGCATCTCTATTATGTAAAGACTATATATAGTATATACTTTAATTATTTCAAGAGTAATAATAATACTTACATTCTTCTAGCATCTACCTTTTGTGGTTTTCCTCACAGTTAAAAATTTATAAGTTTTAGTTTCAGCCTGTTTAAAATGTGTCAGTGTTTTTGTAACTTCTCTGACAAGATTTCAGAATAATAGTGGATTAAATTTGGTGGCAGTTGGAATTGATATGACGCTACTAGTGTGTGTGCCTTTGGCCCAAAGGGTGGCCAAAGGCTGTTGCTCTATCAGCTTCTCTCTCATGATCTCTGAGATCTTTTTCAGCTGTTCTAGCTCCTGGAATCACATCTGCATTCCACCATGAGTAGAAGAAAGGGAGATGGGAGGAGTATAGTAATTTCCTTTCCCTTAAGAGTATAATTCAGATGTTCTACACATTACTGTGTGTATCCTTTTGGCAAGAACTTAGTCATGTGGTCATAGGAGAGCTGGAAAAATTGTCTTACCTAGGCAGCCATGAATCCATATAAAACTCAGAGATTCTATTTCTAAAATTAAAAAGGAAAGAGTGGAAATAGGAAGACAGTAATAGTGTATGCTGTATTCACCATCTTTTGGCAACTGCCAAAAGATCTGGTTGAATAGATAAATTTAAGCTTAAATGTAAGTATGAAATCAAATGTTAAATGGGTGTCTGTGTAGATAATTATATTTATGCATCTTATATACCATATAACCTTACTTGATGCATTTTAAAATCCCCCTACCATCTAGCATAATATAGTAGTGAAAATAAGCATGTAAGAAGTATGTTTAGAATGAATGAACTCTTTGCCTTGTATAATCTGTACTGTTTGAATTCTTTTTCATGTTTGCCATTTGTTTGTTCTTATCTATATTTACTTATTTTTGAAAGAGGATTTATGAAGAGAAGCTAGTTTATAATACATAGAGGAGTACTTTGTGTCCCCATGTGTGTGCGTGTATATGTGAAATCTGGTAGAGACCTGAATTAACTTATGCCATAGTACCAGTTTCCCCTACCTCTCAAATTGAAGTATTATCTTCTATTGTTCTGTTTTAGTTATTAAGAGAGTTGTATTTTTTTAAGCTTTAGTACTGTGTTTGAGAATTCTGAAAATACTTTTCTTTAAATATAAGTAACTAATACCCAAGATCATTAATTTGTGAAGATGTGTTTTCTGCACTTAATATACGTATTTTACACATTGAACAGCTATACCTAAAGAAAATAAGATGGTCTGAGGAATAAAGGTTTTCTGCTATGATTTTCGTATCTCAAGAGGCATTTATAGAGCTTTTTGGTGATTATATCTTGTTTTTTGGCCTTCTACTGATTTGCAGATTAATTTGTCCATTGGTTCCCACTACAAAATTTTAGTAACTCTTAAATACCAGATCCTGTGCTAAAGGTTGATGAGACCCAGCCAGCACCTCATGGAGCTACACAGCGTGGGGACTGCATGTCAGGCCCCACATGGCCCCACATTGTGGAGTAGTAGAGGGTGAGCAAGGAACTCTGGGAGGCCAGGGGGACAGGCAGGGTGCTGAGGGTATTGAGAGGAGTCTTGATAGTTGAGTAAAAGTTTGTTAGTGATGAACTGGAGGAAGGCTGAGGATAGTGGATGCAGGCTGTGAAATAAGATGACAGTGATTCAGTTTGGTGAGAATGAGCATATAGTGTAGATTAGAGATGAAGCTGGGAACCAAGTCATGGTGGACTCTTCATATACAAAGTGTGTCCTGAAAGTATCAGCCACGCAAACTTTTAATTATATCGACACAGGCTTGATACTTTCGGGACAGACCTCGTACTCTGTACCAGAGTATGAACCGGATGGCTCTAGGTCAGTAGCTTTCAAAACTTTTTGTCTGTGGCCCATAATAAAACAACTTTTTACATGGTGACTTATTACCAGGCCTTGGTCCTGGCATGTGCAGGCCTGGGCAAGAGGACAAATGCAAATTAAAATTAATTTTGTTTTTCACTAAAATGCTATTGTTAACCCTGGGGAAATGGAGGGACAGTAGCAACATGGCCAAGTGGGAACAGAGGAGGAAAGTGCTCCCTCAGCCTTCTCTTACAATGGTTATGGAATCCTCTTTTTTCCTTTGTAAAATTTTTTAATTAAAAAAATTGTTATTATATCACAGTTGTCTCAATTCTTCCCTCTTTGCCTTTCTTGCCCCAGCTCACCCCTCACTCCCATAGTCCCCACACTGTTGTCCATGTCTGTGGGTCATTTATACATGTTCTTTGACTAATCCCTTCCTCTTCTTTCCACCATCACCCCCTCCCCACTGGCAGCTGGCAGCCTGTTCCATGATTCCATGCCTCTGGTCCTGTTTAGCTCCTTAGCTTGTTTTGTTCACTAAATTCCTCTTATAGGTGAGATCGTATGGTGTTTGTTTGTCTTTCACTGACTGGCTTATTTCATTTAGCATAGTACTTTTCCAGTTTCATCCATGCTGCCACAAAAGGTAGGAGTTCCTTCTTTCTTTAAGCAGCACTATTTATAATAGCCAAGTGTTGGAAGTAGCCTAAGTGCCCATCATCAATGAGTGGATCTTTTCTTTTTTTAAAAAATCCTTGCCTAAGGCCTTTTTTTTTTTTTTTTTTTTCCCCATTGCATTTAGAGCAAGAGGAAGAGGGAGAGAGAGAAAAACATCCACTAAGGACTGGGAGTCAAACCCACGATAGAAAGAGGCTCCAACTGAGCCACACCAGCCAGGGTGGGGGCAGGGCTTTTTCATGCTTCTTCCGTATCTCCACCAGCCAGGCACCTGAATCGCAAGCCTGGCTAGACCACACCAAACTCATCCAGGGGGAAACTCTGTCCCTGGGTGTCACAGGAAGGTTTGGATTAAGAAGTCTCTGAGTAGCCACACAGAGGAGTAGGGAAAGCACATGGCTCTGCCCTCTTTGTTCCTTCTTCCTTCTGCCCTAAGTCCAAGCTTCCTCCTTCAAGCAAGTCTTAGTTTATTTACCCCTTGCGCTGGAGGTACACACATGCTAGTGGAGCACCTGACCTGATGAAAGGACCCACATGGGCTGAGGAAGCTGGCTTAGCCCCATTTGGGTAAAGATTGCTGGGGACCCAAGTACTTGAAGGTTCAGATAGAAAAGGGGGGACTCCTTGACTTGTGGAGAGGAGGCTGAAGCTAGAGGAAGGCCAGAGCAGAGGGCCTTGTGCTTACTTGTAAGGGGAGTACTGCTCGTACACACATGTGTGGACAGGCACACACACATTCCTGTACATATGCCTAAAAGTTGTATGAAATTTTACATATTCCAATATGTGAAGTGAATTCTGTCTTCTATTCCATTTCAGTTTTTAAAAAAGAAATACTAGTTGTAATACACTAAATTATAATCTAATGAATCAACTTGTGATTCAAGTGTGAAAAACACTACTCGTGTTCAGAGAGATGTTTTGGAAACATCTGGCAGCTGATTACATGATGAATTGAAAAGGGGATGGTGTAATCACCAATGGGATTATTGACTCAAAGACAGGCTTAAAGATGGTTAGAGGGAGAATAGAGAGGAAAAGAAAGTAGTAGAATCAATAGGACTTGATACTCATTAGATATTGAGGTGCAGGGAAAAAAATGTAGAATAATGCCAAGTTTTCCCACTTAAATGATAGAGGAATTAGCAAAGAATATATTTGAGGGAAAGACAATGAATTTAGCTTAGCATAGGCCTTTGTGGTTGCAGCGTGACATTCAAGCAGTATTGTGTGTTAGTTTGGATACAGGTTTGGTCAAGTAGAAACTGTAACAGGGCCCTTGGATTTAGCATCAGGAAGACACTTATCAAACTTAGCAAGGACAGATCATAGTGGCTCAAAGAGTGACTATGTTGGAAGATTAGGAAAGAAAGACATGTGCCATAGGATATACTTTGTCCTTTCAGTAAACTTGATTGAAAAGTCTGGAAGAAAGAGGGAGGACAAGAGCAAGTGACAGACTGGGAGGAAGGCTTTTACTGAATTCTGGAGCACTTCTAAGGCAAAGAGAGGAGGAACTTATGGAAACCAAGGCACTGAAGATGTGTCAGAGAGGAGTAATTGGTGCAGTCTGGTTTCAAGGGGGATGACAGAATGCATTTTAGGACATAAGTAGGAGGGGACCTTAGAAGGAAGAACATAAAGAACATACAGGTAAAAAGGAGGTAAGGATGTGTGCAGAGGCAGAAGTATTCTTCAAGAGATATTTGTTGAGTACAAGCAGTAGGAAACTGTAGGTGCTGTGGCTACAAAGGTTAGTAAGATGTAGTCTAGTGGGGAAGATAAGATAGACAATAAAACCAGCAGGGCAATGTGTATGGCCCTTGTCATCTAGAGTAATGCTCAGGGATGCAGAAACCAAGAGGCATGAGGCAAGGCTTTCCAGAACAGGCCAACAAGTGAGAGTGCATTTCTTCCTGACATAGCAGTTAGGGCCATCTAAGAGAAGGGTTGAGCTGCAGACAAGGGTGGGCCCAGGGCTTGGGAAAAGTGTGCTCCTGGATCACAGTAGTATTTCTTGGTAACTGTGATTATAATAATAATAATTTTTTTTGTTCCTATAGTTATTGAATTCGTTTAAGCATCAGGTGAAACTTTATTTGGGAATTTGAGGAAGTGAATTTTTTGTGACAAAAGAAGCTGTTTCTTGCTTATCCTCTCTCCTAATTTAGGTAAAGAAAACCATGGCTTTCAAAAGTGCTTTGGTACCCTGGCATCCTTTCAAAGAAATCTCCTTTCCCACTTAGTTAACTACATTTCCCTAGGAAAACAAAAAACACAAAAACCAAAAAACAAAAAACTTCTCTGTCAATGTAACATCCTTTAACAGGACTCCTGCTGGTTAGTTCTTGTATCTTGGGGTGGCAGCTGTGAACATATATGCTATTGATCGTTAATGTGTGATATAAATCCGGCTGGAGCATGCCCACTAATTGGTTTGAGAGCTAGATATAGACAATGCTGTCTCAGAGTAGCTTGTGTAGATAGGCCTAGTCTTAGGGTTAATTCTGCTTGACAGCACATCAGCGGCATCTTGAGAGTAATTACCTAACAGAAGTTTTCCCACAGCTGAACTGAGAGCTTCAAAGGCTTCTGAATTTACAACCAGTATTAACCTATATCTGAAACATAATGTTCCCACAAGGGCTCAAATTTTTTTCTCCTATTTATTAAACATATGGAGTTACTAGGTTCATTTATTCTGTGAAGAACTTAGTGAAAAATTACTTAGTTTTGAATAATTGAAAAATCTTTAATAATAGGTCAAGAGGATAGTTTAAAATTTTGTTTTCTCCTTGCTTTATTATATTACTAAAGCAAGTTAATCTGTAGAGACTGGGTACTTTTTGTTTTTATTTTAATGTAATTCACCCTGTTTCTCTCAAAAACAAGCTAAAAAATTAATATCTTTTCTGTACTGGGCTATCTCAATGGATATGGACATGTTTAGGGGACCTAGAGTAATGCATGTATTTGAAATGGTTAAAAAAATGGTTAAAATAAATACATATTTACATTTAAAAAAGCTATTGTGTTCCGAAATCTGTAACTATTGCATCTATCCCCCCACTCTCCCCATAAAATAACAGTTATTTTTTAACAAGCAATTTTCATATTGTAAAAAATGTCTTTCCCTTTGCAGGTCAGAAACCAAATTTGACTCTGGTTCAGGTATGTTTACATTAATAATGTTTTTCTGAGTATATTTTATTTACATTATTCTCTGAGGAGTAATTCATCAGATCAAGAACCATTTTGATTTTAAACAGATGAGGCAGTTTCTTTTCAAAACATGAACCCCACCTCAAAGCAAGGGTATTAGCTGCTTGGAGTCATAACTTGGGATATTCACCCTGGGATTCTTGATGGATCTGCAATAAGCATTAAATGCTCTCTATCTGCAGTTTTATTTTAAAAGCAGAGGTGGGGGGTTGTACATAATCATTTCTCAAAATAGAATATTAGCCTCTCAGAGGACAAAGCATCCTGAATAATATGAAGATTCTCTGCAAGTGACTTGTCATCATATATGGGTAATAGACACATCTAATCCCGCAAACTATAAAGAATTTTAGCCAATAGAGATAGATATTTGTCTACGACTTATAATTTTTTATTTGTTTTGTTGGGGGGAGAATTGGAAAATTAACACCTTGTGTCTATCAAGACAAAATTTACATTCTCACAAACAGTGGCACATCAGCCTCGTTAAGTGTTTTTGCTCATTAAGCATGAATAAAGCCTTATAATCCTTATGTGTGACTGTGTCTCTATGTCACTTGCTAAGATGTGTGAGCTGCAGAATTTCTGATGGTATTTGCAATTAAAACACAAAAGTTGCCTCATATATGGTGCTAAGGAATTGTGCTCTTTAGTGGACTATTAATAGATAAACATTAATTTTAAATTTCAGGAGAAATAATTTTGCAGAAAAACATGTAAATTTTGAATTTAAAAGTTAACAGTTCTACTCTGGTTTGAGTTCCATTGTGTTTTAACTTTAAAAAATGTTTTTGTTTATATGTACACAAAGGAACCAAGACTATATATATATTTTTTTTGATAGTGATGTTAGGAAGATAAAATGCCTTTCTTCTTCAAAAATCTTCTTCTGTCTTTTATTGTATAGATTTATGAATTTCTCCAACTTGGTCAGACTTTTAAAATAAGAAATCTGTGCATTTGAGTTAACAATTCACCTAATGTGAGAACTGTGATTTCAGAAATCTTTCCATTTTGTGTGTTCTTGGGCTTGCGAATCATGTGTGATATTGATAGTATAAGATAAGCATTTCTGATTAATGATATTGACTATATGGAGACTATATGGAGACTAAAGGAAGGTGGATTATATCAACTATTTGGCTTTTCTATCAATTCATAGGAGGTACCTCAAAATAGGGTGAAATATCTTAGTTATTTTTAGTAATTAAAAATGTTTAAGTATAATAAGAATAAATGAATAAAATTGATGAAGAATGAAGTTTTACATAAAACTGCAAGTCTTTTTATCATTGCCTGTCACCAAATATTTATTAAGAATCCACTTTGTTGTGATCTGATTTAATTCCCTAAATATCAAGTCAGAAATTGGTTTTAGACTCAGGATCTGGAATAGAGCTTTTAAAAATGAAAAAGTCCAGTAGGTTCATTTTGAAGGTAAAACCTGGAAATAGTGCACAAAACTGAAATATTAGGCAGCTATTGTCAAAGTCAGAAAATTTATGTTTAATTTTCAAATCCAAATTAAAGTGTGCTGCTAAATTCCTGTACTGAGGGTTAGTATTTATTCTGAAAATAGTTATAACATCTGTACAGACACACATCTTTCACTTTTGTGACCAAAGATTTTGTTCATGATATTTTTTTTTCAAGTCTTAATTTTTTTGAATGCCAATCATGGTAACATCTGCATGTCTTTGAAAACTATAAAGTTTTGTACCCTGAAAAATCTTATGGGGACTACTGATTAAAAGTTTGTTTTGTAAATTTTGAATTAAATATGTTGTAGAAATTTTGTAGGTGGTTTTGGATTAAGAAATGTAATTTTTTAAATAAAATCTTTTAGCTTACTATTTATTGTATGAGGGAATCATGACACAGTTAGAAATGCAGTCTTTGGCATTCCAAATCATACAAAATTTGGTTAGAAAAAAGGTAGCATATTGGAACAATTAAATTATGACTTTAATAGGTTCAGATTCTCTATTGTTCATCAAATACAGAAAGTCAACTAACTCTGTTTAATGTTATGTACAGCTGTAACAGTGATCCTGACAAAGTGAGATTTTTAAATGAAGGAGGATGCCATCTTACTTAAAAAACAAAACAAAACAAAACAAAAAACAACCCTGGAAAAGAAATACTATAGTCAATGACTAGCCATAAAGGGAAGCATTTCAAAGTAAAATTATATACACAGACACACATAAATTCTTTTTCTTTTCAAGTAAAGAAGCCAACTTATGCAGTGCTTACTGCACATTTGCAGTTTGCCTAAATGAATTTCAAGCTGTGGAGTGAGTTTCAGGAGGAAGGAAAGTTTTCATTGTTAGCACATGATAAAAAATGTCACTTGTTGAATATGTACCAAAATGATATAACTAGAAATTGATTTAAATTTTTCTCATTAAAATTGTGTTCAGTTTTTTCTTCAGAAATAAGTCCGTACATAACTGGTTTTTGAAGTTTCAAAATTTTTTGTAATGAAAAATTTCAAGTATATATAAAAGTAGAGGGTACAATATAGTGAATTTATATGTGACCCTGTCTCCAAATTTGGGTCACATATAAATTCTTATGGAAAGGATTGTGGCATTCCATGCCCACATTCAGTTAAAGAGACTAAGGTTTTATTTGTGGTGAAGGTTAAGAAAACCTCAACCAGAAGGCAGAGGCACTGAATTAATTCTGACCAGAGAACCTAAAGAATGTTCTGTCCTCTATTAATATGATTAAAACTTTAGCTGCCATCTAGCTGTGTCCACTATGTATTGAGTTATATACTGATTAAACTCCATTTCTGTTGGTTTAGTATATAACTCAATCAACTGTCTGAAGTTTTCTGCTTTGCCAATTGAGAGCAATCTTTCTAAAGGAGTTTTTAGGCTTCCATTTTAATACTGTCTCCTAGTTGATGAATTAATGTTGCTTGCCTATGATTGTGTGTAGTTGGTGATTTTACTAATAGAGTAAAACAGACTTCCTTTTATGTTCAGAAGTAGCAAGAAGCTGTGCTCTTTTCCCCACCGCCCAAGAAGGGAAGTTAGTTGATGCTGGAGGAAGCAGAGCATTGAGTTTAATGTAGTGATTAAACATGAAAGCCATATATCAAATCTCAGGAGAAACATGCTTTTGAAAGAGGCAGAGAGCTGTGGAGCATATTGCATGATAGGCTATGTAAACAGAGCTCTGGAGGTCAGTGTGTGGATGCAAACCAATTAAATAAAGAACTTACTGGCTTTGCTTTCTATCATTTGGATGGGGAGGATCACAAGTTAACTTGCACAGGGTTCAAGTGTAAACTACTTGAATAAGCTAGGCACCTTTGAAAACTTTATTAACTCTTTCAATTCACTAACAGATTTTTTAGAAGTTTAACTGAAGTCCTTAGGAAATTAAAAACAAAATATATGCTCTGTTGGCCCTTCAGTACATATCCATCAGCAAAGCTGCTAGTGATGAGTAGAATGGAAGAGAAAGCAGAGGATGAACTGCTGAAAAGACCAGAGTTGGCTGTGGTCAGGTTTCAAGAACATGCACATGTCTTTTAAAAACAACACATTTGGAAAAGCAGAGTTCTTGAAGAATAACTGAAAAAAGATGTTTTTCTCTTCTGAATTCTGGGCATGAGACAAAGATATAGTTGGAATTTACTAGTCACTACATAACATCAGGATATTGTTATTTCTGTTCCATTAAAATAGAATAGTTTTCTGACCAAGAAAAACCTGAAGCCTATAACTGTATGTTAAGGACTGCCTGGTGTCTAATTCTGTGGTTCTAAACTTCTCAGGCAATGTTTGGGTGAGAAAATGAAATACCAAGCTAAATGGTATAGTTTCATGGTCCATAAACATTCAAAACAAAGATTTTTTTTCTATAGAGTCATGTTGGCTCAGAAAGTGAATAAGCTTATGTTTAGTGCTTGTTGATTCTGGGCTGCTTGGAATAGCTATACTAAGGAAATGGACTCATAGAGCACACCAACTGAAAGGTATAAAATTTCATGAAAGCAAATTATGGAGGATTAAGAAACCTAATGAGCATGGTTTAGTGTGGAGAGGAGAAGAGGGAGCTCACTATTAAATAGAGCCCAAGAGTGTACAAGGTTAGACGATCCTAAAAGACACCATAATAAAGGCACAACAGAATATAATTATCCTGTTGAGGGGAAGAAAACCTCTGAGGAACAAAAAGCAGCTAGTGTCGCTTTTAAGATTTGTAGTTTAAAAGAAATCTACACTAGGGTAAGGAAATCAAAGAATATAATCAGTTAAAGCTTGAGGCAAAAATCGAGTAAGTTGATAATGCTGGTCACTAAGTTGAAGGGAAATGAGAAATTTGAGTGTAGTAGAACTAGAATTTTGAAAGTTTACAAGTAAATGAGATAATCTACTTAATTTTGTAAGCCTTTTTCCAAGAAATATTTCTATGGAAAACATTTTCAGATCTTATAAATATGAGGATATGTTGACAATACTTTTTAATTGCTACAAATCAATTTGTCATTTTAACATTTGATTGTGGAGGTCTTGTAACAATGAGGAACAAGAAAATAATATATAAATATAAGAATATTGAAATCTGTCCTTTATCATTATTCACGAATAGAAATGGCTATTTATTCATTAATTCAACGTGTGTTTATTGAGAACTACTGTCTGCCTGATGCAGAGCTTTTTGCTGCGAACAGGGTAGATACAATTCCTTCTCTCATGGAATCTTACAACTAATTGGTCCATTATACAAACTCACTTGGATTTCTTAGCATATTTAGCTAAGAAGGGCTAATGACATGACATTTATATCCAGATGGTGAATTAAATCTTGATATTAAAACATAAACTGATATATTTTAGATTTTGACAAGTTCATCTTTTTATTTTTTTTTAAACTCTATTTAAGCCCTGTCACTTGTTTCCCACTTTTACTTTTAAGAGAATGGCCTAATAATGCTAATGATTAGCATGTAGTTTTTCTGTACCTTTTAAATAAGGATTGACAGTTCACATTTGATTATTATTAAAAGAGATTATCTTAGAACTTTGGCAAATGTTTGTGAATACTGTTCTCTTCTTCACATTCCTTCATTCCTTCATTTATTCTTTTACTGGATCCTATTCAAGATTGGCCTGAAAAATCAGGCAACCTTTTCTATAACAAGCTTACTGGATTGTGCAGAAACAAGTAGAAGGACAAATCCCTTTATGTCCTTTGAGAAACTAATTTAAGGACCAGGGAACAGCAAGACATATTGGCTAAGTGCAGAGGTTTTGGATCAGATCTAAATGAATTTTTCCTTCTAATAATTTTCAATTGTTTAAAAAAATTTTTTATATACCATTGTATCACATACTTAAATTTTGTATTTCCTTGCCTTCTAGTTTAGAATTAGAGCATTTAAAAGTGTGACTTTCCTTCATTAAAGCTTTAGCTGAATCCTGGAGATTTTTTATATTGCATTTTAAATAGTTGCAGTTTTGATTTTCTTTTGAACACTCATTATTTAAGAAAGTGCCCAAAGATTTTTACTTTCTCCTTTTGTTAGTCATTTGTTTGGTGGTCAAAGAATGTGGCCTTACTGCTTTTTAGTAAGCCTATTTATTCAGTATGTATTAAAGTTTTATTTTTTGGCCAAATATGTATTAAACTTTTGTAACTCTTCTGTGGGTGATTTGAAAACTGTATTTTCTGCAGTATAAAGGGTTTGATGAATATTTACTAGATCAACCTGAGTCTGTTTCATATCATCATTTATTGGTTTCTATTTTATCTGACAAGAATTGTGAGAGGAGAGAGTCTGTCAATCAATGTATGTGTGTGTGTGTTATTCTACCTTTTTAGGTACTACCATCTCTGTATTATCAGCTTCATGTACACTGTTTTCTGGTACTAGCCATGTATTGCACTTAGTCTTCTTGTAGCCATTATTACTCCAGATCAGTGCTCATGGGAATGAAATGTGCTCTAAATAGGAAACTCATGTTTTAATTTCATGTGTGCAACAAGGAGTTGTTTTATCACCTGTAAGTACCGGCACTTTCCCCTTCTCTGTGGCCCTCAATGCTGCCCCATAGCTTTATAGAGAAAGAGACTCAAAGCCATTATATAATGCAAACCTTTGTTTTCTCCACTTAGCATCCTTCCCTATTCCTTCATCTATCTGAACAAGATTCTATTAATCTTTTAAGACTAAGCTCAAGCGTCACTCTCTCAAATAAATATAGTCTTCTTTAACACCTTCCTAGTAGTTAGTGATCTCTCCTTTTTTTTTTTTTTTAAGATTTTACTCATTATTTCCAGAGAGAAGGACAGGGAGGGAGGCAGAAAGGGAGAGAAACAACAATGTATGGTTGCCTTTCACCTGCCTCCAGCTATGGACCTAGGTGGAGGCCTGGCTTGCAACCTGGTTATGTGCCCTGGCTGGGAATCGAACCAGTGACCTCTGGGTTCACAGGCTGGTGCCTATCCATTGAGCCACCAGCCAGGGTAGTGACCTCTTTTTCTGTGTAAATATTGGATCTTATACTTACATTTATTATGGCATTTATCATCCGCTATAATTCTTTTTGTGGATTTCTTCTTGCTTTCCATACCTGTAAGCTTCTTGAAGGCAAAAAACATGTCTTACTCATCTTTAGAACTTTGGTACCTGATTTGAAATAATTAGACAAACAAAAATTCCATAAGTTTGGGAATCTTTGCCTGTTCTGTTCCCAATTGTGATAGAAATGCTTAACTAATGATCAAAGATTTATTCTCCCTTTTCATAGTATAGAGTTGTTGTTGACAAGTGGCTACTTGGCCAGTGGTTACAATTTCCAGTCTCTTTGCATCTGTGAGAAGGATATATAATTTTCCCATTGGATTTTGTGTCATTTTTTGGGGAATATGAGTAAGTATCCAATATGCTTCTCCACATTTCTCTTCCTCTTCTGAGGTTACATCAAAAGTGCATATTGAGCATGATGGTATCAAAACATGGAAGGAGTCTGGATCCTGAGTCATACTTGGAAGAGATCCACTCAAGAGAACCCTTCATCCAAGAACATCCTCATTGGATTTTATAGAGAGAAAAATAAACATTTATTGTAACAAGCCACTGAGATTGTGCCATTTTGACCTCTGGTGTTCTATATCCCGACTAGCTCAGTGCCTAGAATACTCCCTGGCAAATCGTTGGTACTCACTGATTATAGTTGGGTCAATGACAAAATTAATGTCTAGGGATTCAAATGCTATCTAACCTTAAAATGATTCTTTAAACTAAGGACCATACAAATATAGTATATTATGTTCTAAGTAATCATTGAGCCTGTCATTGATTATCACAGTAATACTGTATAACAGGACACCTCAAAAAAGTGACTTAAAACAACAATAATTTATTTATGTTTGCATGTCTATGGGTTCGGTGGGAGTTGGCCGACACAGGCTGGTCACAGGTTAGGTCCAGGTCTGCTCCGTGAGTCTTGCCATTGATGATAAAAGAGGAGAGTGCAACCCCAACTGTGCAAGCACATTCCAAGCCTCTGTTTGCATCAGGTGAGATCTGTCAACAGCACATTGGCCAGGCAAGTCACATGGCCAACTTCAAAGTAAAGAAGTGAGGAAAGAACTGCTGAAATGGAAAAGAGTGTAAAGATAGGAAAGGGAGAAGAATAGGAGCCAACAATTGAACCCACAGTATCAGAATAGCATGTATCTAGACTAGTTGTTTAGTAAAAATATCTATAGAGTTAGAGTCATTATACTTTTCAAGCGGTTTCAATTCATTTTTTGTAATTGCATTATTTGGTAACAAATTCAAAGATTATATTAATGGATCTATAGGGATGAAAATATAATGCTTTATACTTAAAAAGTGCTTCAGTGGCTCTTACCAAGCTTGAGACTCACAAAATCTTAGTAAGATACACAAGGATAGTTTTACTATTGAAGAAATTGAGATAGACAAAGGTTAAGAGACTTATTTAAGGCCATTTGGCTTTTTAATGGCTAATCTGGTATTAGACGTCAGGCCTCCAAGTTGCAGACATTGTGTCCTTTTTATAGGTGATGAGATAGATAGGTCATTTAATGAGCAACTTTCGGTTTTATTTTTCTATTAGCTTTTAATTTTTCTATAATTACTGTATTTAGTAATGGTTATACATTATAAGTTATTTTCGCCCTCAAATTTAACACGATTATAAGCACTCCTTGAAAATATGAAGTATAATACAGATTTATATGAGATTGCAACGTGGTCATTAGTAAGTTATTGGTAAACTTTCTGGCAGTTTTCCAAGAAGCCTCAAAGATAGCATTAATTGCTTTGTTCTGTGTTCTACTATCTAGTTTTAAACTTTCAGGTTCAGAAACCTGGATATTTTATTATCTCTCAGAAAGGGACCCATATTGACAAACCCAGAAGACATATGGATGAAGCTAGAATGCCAATGCATTTGCTTATGATAAAAAAATATAATTTTCAGTGGCTCAGAACACCTACATCTGCATATCAATATCTTATTTATAAGCAGTGAAGCTATATTACTCATGGAATTACAAGAACTCACTTGCTCAGTTTGCCAAAGTAAACATTTATATTGAGACCAAAATTTCCTTACTATAGTATATTATCACTATAAAAACTGGCCTAGATGAGGAGTCAGATCATAACCAGAAGAGTGCTGTTTTCAGCACTGAATAAGAACAATGGGAAACAGACAAATTCAATGTTTGGCTTGATAAATTTAAATTGACATGAATTATCCATCTCAAGATAGGAATGATTTTCGCCACTGAGATCTTATATAAGCTAACATTCTTGGCTTCATATTTCCCCATTCATCTGCTCACTCATGTTGAAGAGAGATTTGCCATTGGGCCTGGAAAGCAAAGACTTTGTTTCCAATGTGTAGCAACTTAAGAACTTAAAAGTTATAATGTAGGCCCTGGCTGGTGGTACAATGGAGTGGCGCCAGCCTGTAAACCCTAAGGTTGCTGGTTTGATTCCCAGCCAGGGCACCTAACCAGGTTGCAAGACAGGTCTCCACCCAGGTCTGTAGCTGGAGGCAGGTGAAAGGCAACCACACATTGATGTTTCTTTCCCTCTCTGCTTCCCTCCCTTCCCCTTTCTCTAAAAAGAATAAAAATAAAATTGTAAAAAAGTTACAATTCAAATGTTTCTTAGCTACCTGAAGCGTGTATTTTAAATGGTTTAACATACCACCCCACCATATTGAAATTAAGATGTACATCTTCAATATACAGATCATGATATAGAGCATTTCCATTCTAGAATGTTCCCTCAAATTTTCCTTTAGTCAGTCCCTACTCCCCAGAGGCAATCCTTATTCTGACTTCAATCATCATTAATTAAATTAGTCCATTCTTGAACTTCACATAAATAGAGTCATAATCTTTTGTGTGTGCTGTCTTTTGCTTTATGTAATATTCTTGAGATTTATTCTATAAGTACCAGGCATTATTACTAAGTATTGTAAGTCAGGATACATATATTGGTCTAAATCAGTCTCCCATTCAGAGCAATCTCTGTTTTCTAAAATTTTCAGCCCCAGAAGTGTTAATGGATTGAGCCAGTGTACATTTTTACTTTGCATGATCAGCCAAATTGCATGTGCATGTAGAGCACTCTATTTAAGACGTGGTGAAGGATATATCATATGATGCAGTTCTGGTCCTCATGAAGCTTACAATGTAATTGAAGAGAGGAGATACACACACACACACACACACACACACACAGAGTATCTGTGGGTGCAGGACAACATGAGTGGTTTTAGTAATGGAGCTTAGAAGAAGAGGAATCTCTTTAGGCTCCTGAGATTGATTAAGGAGGTTCCTCATTGGAGGTAGAATTTGGATCTTCGGAGATAAATAGTAAGAGAGAGATCAATTTAGATGGAGAGCCACTTAAAGTTAGGTACAGAGACAAAGGTTACTAAATATGTTTGAGAAACAGTAAGTAAACCAACTTGCCAGCATTGGAGGATTTTTGTGGGGGAGTAATGTTATAGTTGGGAGTCTATTAGAGACCACAGGTTAAAGAATTTGCACCTAACCCTGTAGATAATAATAATAGTAGTAGTAGTAGTAGTAGTAGTAGTAGTAGTAGTAATAGTAGTAGGTAGTAGTAGCAATTGCTAATACTGATTGATTTTATGTTTACTGTGTGACAAGACACTGTGCTAAGTGCTTTATACTTACAGATGCACTTAATCTGTATAAACCATGTATTATTAATCCCATTTTACAAATGAGTAGACTAAGGCACAGAAAGGTGGGGTATTTTGTCCAGTTATGTAACTGATAAGTAAGAGACAAGGATTTGATCCCAAGTAGCCTGAATACAGAGCCCATAGTCTTAAACATTAGGCAACTAAAATAAACCTTAAATCCTAGAATATTATTTGACGTGCTGAAGTAAATATTTATAATGTTTTTACACATATACCCTTTTGCTCATACACATGATAATTTTTACTTGTATGTATGACATACTTGTCCAAACAGCCACACATGACTGTAGAAATTTCTCTCCTATTAGTTTGTTAAGAAATGGATCTTGCAGGTGATGTAGAATTTTAAGGCAGATCTTCCCCTCCAGCATTAAGTAACTTACTGAAAAAGATATTCATGTAGGATTTGTTGTAAAGTAATTATAAAGAATTAACTGGCTGTGAAGAATTGATAGTCATCTTGTTTTGGACCAATGCCTTATTTTTAATATAGTTCAAAATCAATATCCAATTAATGCAGCTTGCTATAGCATTGGCAGGATTGATAGGAAGTGAACTGCTTTCTAAGGTAAGCTAGATATTTATCAGTGGAATAAATTGGTGGTAATTTTCAACTTCTTTGAGGATAGTGTATGGATTTTTGTCCATTAATGTTGCTATGTCTTGGTTGTTCCTGGGCAGAAATAAGATACATTCAACACAAACTATAAGAAAATGTTGCTATAAAAAGGCCTAAGATTTTTCTGAAGCCAACATCATACTTAATGGACAAAAACTGAAAGCTTTCCCCCTAAGATCAGGAATGAGACAAGGCTGTCCACTTTCTCTTCTTCTTTTCAACATTGTCTTGGAAGTTCTAACTATAGCCATCAGAGAAGAAAAAGGAATCAAAGGTATCCAAATTGGAAAGGAGGAAGTCAAACTGTCATTATTTGCAGATGATATGATAGTGTACATACAAAACTCGAAGGGCTCCACCAAAAACTTACTCAACCTAATAAGCAAATTTAGCAAAATAGCTGGGTATAAAGTCAATATCCAGAAATCAAAAGCATTTTTGTATATCAATAATGAAACAACAGAAATAGAAGGGAGAAAACAAATCCCATTTACCATAGCAACAAGAAAAATAAAGTACCTGGGAATCAACTTAACTAAGGAGGTAAAAGACCTGTACTCAGAAAACTACAAAACAATGAAGAAAGAAATCAAGGAAGATACAAATAAATGGAAGCGTATACCATGTTCATGGATGGGAAGAATTAACATCATTAAAATGTCCATACTACCCAAAGCAATGTACATATTCAATGCAATCCCAATTAAAATACCAATGACAGACTTCACAGAAATAGAAAAAACACTTCAAAAATTTATATGGAGCCAAAAACGCCCACGAATAGCCACCACAACCTTGAGAAAGAAGAACAAGGTAGGAGGAATCACAATACCAGACTTCAAACAATACTACAAGGCTACTGCCATCAAAACAGCCTGGCACTGGCATAAGAATAGACATATAGATCAATGATACAGAATAGAGAGCCCAGAAATTAACCCAAGACTCTATGGTCAACTCATATTTGACAAAGGGGGAAGGAAGATCCAATGGAGTAAAAACAGTCTCTTCAACAAATGGTGTTGGGAGAACTAGACAGCAATATGCAAAAAGATAAAACTAGACCACCAACTTACACCATATACCAGAATAAACTCAAGATGGATAAAGGATTTAAACATAAGCAATGCCACCATAGAGGTCCTGGAGGAAAATATAGGCAGTAAACTTTTGGATATCCTACGCAAAAATATGTTTACTGATACTTCACCAAGGGCAAAGGAAATCAAAGAACAAATCAACAAATGGGGCTATATCAAATTAAAAAGTTTCTGTTCAGCTAAAAGAAAATATCAGCAAAATTCAAAGGGAACCAACTGCATGGGAAAACATAATTGCCAATGATACCTCAGACAAGGGTTTGATCTCCAAAATATATAAAGAACTAATGCGACTCCACACTAGGGATACAGACAGCCCAATCAAAAAATGGGCAAAGGACCTGAACAGACAACCCACTGAGGAAGATATACAAAGGGCCCAGAGGCATATGAAAGAATGCTCAACATCACTAGTCATCAGAGAAATGCAAATTAAAACCACAATAAGATACCACCTCACACCTGTCAGAATGGCAATCATCAGCAAATCAACAAACAACAAGTGTTGGTGAGGATGTGGGGCAAAGGGAATCCTTGTGCACTATTGGTGGGAATATAGGCTGGTGCAGCCATTGTGGAAAACAGTATGGGGATTCCTTAAAAAACTAAAAATGGAACTGCCTTTTGATTCAGCGATTCCACTACTTGGACTATATCCAAAGAATCCTGAAACACCAATTTATAAGAACCTATATACACCTATGTTCATAGCAGCACTATTTATAATAGCCAAGTGCTGGGAAACAGCCTAAGTGCCCATCAGTGGATGATTGGATCAAAAAATGTTGGTACATTTACACAATGGAATACTATACAGCAGAAAGAAAAAAGGAACTCCTACCCTTTGCAACAACATGGATGGAACTGGAAAGTATTATGCTTAGTAAATAAGCCAGTCAGTGAAGGACAAATACCATATGATCTCACCCATTACAGGACAATAATGAACAAAACTAACAACAAGCAAAACAGAACCAAATATATGAATA
>PVIW01014672.1:0-22437 GCA_004026585.1 Noctilio leporinus
TTGGATGACTTCTTTAATTTCATTAGTTGTTATTGGCCTATTGAGGCTTTCTGCTTCTTCTGGGTTCAGTTTTGGTAGATTATACCTTTCCAGAAATGTGTCCATTTCATCCAGGTTGTCATATTTTTTGTCATAGAGTTGTTTGTAGTAATTTCTTACAATCTTTTGTATTTCTGAGGTATCAGTTGTGATTTCCCCTGTTTCAGTTCTGATTCTGTTTCTTTGGGTCCTCTCTCTCTTTTTCTTGATGAGTCTGGATAAAGGCTTGTCCATTTTGTTTAGTTTTTCAATGAACCAGCTCCTGGACCTGTTGACTCTTTGAATTGTAGTTAGTATCTCTGAGTTACTTAGTTCTGCTCTGACCTGGATGATTTCCTTCCTTCTACTTGCTCTGGGCTTTGTTTGTTGTTGCTCCTCTAGTTCTTGCAGCTTTGTGGTTAGGTCGTTTTTATAAACTTCTTGTAACCTTTTTTGGAAGGCCCGTATTGCTATAAATTTCCCCCTGAGAACTGCCTTTGCTGTATCCCATAGGTTTAGGGTTGTTGCCTGTTCATTGTCATTCATTTCCAAGAACTTTTTGATTTCACCTTTAATCTCATTGTTGACCCCTTCTTTGCTTAAAAGCATGTTATTCAGTTAGAGAATTTTTGTTTTTTTCCCTTGAGATTGGTTTCTAGTTTCAAGCCATTGTGATCTGAGAAGATACTTTGTATGATTTCAATTTTCCTGTATTTGTGGAGGCTTGTCTTGTGACATACCATGTGATCTATCTTGGAGAATGATCCATGTGCATTTGAAAAGAATGTGTATTTTGCTTCTTTGGGGTAAATGACTCTGTATACATCAGTTAGGTCCATCTCCTCTAGAGTGCTGTTCAATGCCACAACATCCTTGCTGATTTTTTCTTTGGAAGATCTGTCCATTATTGATAGTGGGGTATTAAAATCCCCTACTATTAGTGTGTTGCTGTCTATATCTTTCTTAAAGTCTTCCATGATTTTCCTTATATATTTCGGAGCTCCTATGTTGGGTGCGTATATGTTTATCAGAGTTATTTCTTCTTGATGGATTGTTCCCTTAAGTATTATGAAACGTCCATCTTTATTTCTTTTTATGGCCTTCATTGTAAAATCTCTTTTGTCTGAAATCAGTATTCCTACTCCAGCTTTTTTTTCATGTCCATTTGCTTGATATATAGTTTTCCATCCCTTCACTCTCAATATGTGTCGATCTTTTGTTCTGAGGTGGGTCTCTTGAAGACAGTATATATGTGGGTCATGTTGTCTTATCCATTCGGCTACCCTCTGTCTTTTGATTGGTGCATTTAATCCATTTACATTTAAGGTTATTATTGATTGATACTTATTCATTGCCATTTTCTCCCTTTGTGTCTGTATTTCTCTTTGGCTTTCTCTGTTTCTTCATTTTATTTGTTTACTTATTTTTAGCAGACCCTTTAGCATTTCTTGCAATGCTGGTTTGGTAGAGATGTATTCTTTCAGTCATTTTTTTTGTCTGGGAAGCTCCTTATTTCTCCTTCTATCTTGAATGAGAGCCTTGCTGGGTAGAGTATTCTTGGTTGTAGGCCTTTGTTTACCATTACTGGAAATACTTTTTGCCATTTCCTTCTGGCTTGAATTGTTTGTGTTGAATAATCATCTGATAGCCTTATTGGAGCCCCCTTGTATGTTATTTGTCTTTTCTCTCTTGATGCTTTTAGGATTCTCTCTTTGTCTTTGAAATTAGCCATTTTAATAATAATGTGCCTTAGTGTTGGTCTGTTTGGGTTGATCCTCATTGGGACCCTCTGTGCTTCCTGAACTGGATTAATGTTTTCCCTCATCATGTTAGGGAAATTTTCTATCATGACTTTTTTGAACAGATTTTCCATTCCTTGTTTCTCTTCTCCTTCTGGCATCCCTATGATATGAATGTTGTTATGTTTCATGTTGTCCTGCAGCTCTCTTAACCCCTCTTCAGTCTTGTTCAGCCTTTTTTTATTCTCTTGTACTGTCTTGGAGTATTTGTCTATATTATCCTCCAACTCGCTGATCTGGTCCTCTGCTTCCTCTAGCCTACTGTTTATTCCTTCTACTGTATTCTTCAATTCAGAAATTGTATTCTTCGTTTCCTCCTGGCACTTATTGATAGTTTCCATGTCCTTTTTCATGCTGTTGTAGTTCTCAGTAAGTTCCTTGTAACTTCCCTGGAGTTCTTTATGATCTCCCTGGAGTTCCTTGTAGTTCTCCTGGCGTTGTTTACAGTTTTCTTTGATGTGGTTGAGCTCACTGAGCTTCTCTATCATCATTCTTTTGAATTTCTTATCTGATATTCCAGGTGCCTCTGTTTCATTTTGTGTTTTTTTTTCTGGGGATTCTTCCTTTCCTTTTGGTGAGGGACTGATTCCCCCCCCCCCCACTTTGGGTGTCTGTTCTTGCTTTTTATTTATTTATTTATTTATTTATTTATTTTTGTTCTTTCCTTGGGTTAACCTGCTTGGCTTCCTTGCCTTAGTTGAGCACCCTTCTGTGATAGAAGATTTGTGGAGTTCAACGTTGCCATCTCCCAGATTTTCTCCACTTGCTGTTTTTGGTGTGTCCTTTATTTGGGCTCTCTGGTTGTATTTTGGGCCTGTGGGCTTAGCATAAACAAAAAGAAAAACAAATAAACAAACAAAGAAAAGAACCCAGCAACAAAAAACCAAACGAAACAAAAAAAAAAAATGCAAAAGGAAAAAAGAAATAAAAATGATAATGATAATAAGAAGAAAGGGTTTAATTGGCTGTTCACCCTTAATAATCCCTGACTGGTCCAGATGGAGCCTGGACCTGAGGGCTTTTAGCAGAAGGGGAAAAAATGGAAAGAAATAAAAGGAGAAAGTCACAAGAGACAGAGAAATCAATATTAATAAAAAAATATTTAGGTGTCTGTTCACCCTTTATGGTGTCTGTTTGGTCCAGGTGGAGCCAGGACCAGTGGGTTTTATCAGGGAGAAAAGAAAGGAGAGGGGGGGTGGGGAGATAGAGAGAGAGAGAGAGAGAGAGAAAGAAAGAGAGAGAGAGAGAGAGAGACAAAGAAAAAAAGTGGGAGAAAGTCAGAAGACAAAGAGAAATCGATATTAATAAAGATTTTAGGTGTCTGTTCCCCCTTTATGATTTCTGATTGGTCCAGGCAGAACCAGAACCTGTGGACTTTACCAGGAAGAAAAGGAAAAGAAAAATTTTTTTTAAAAATGAGGAAGAAAGAAAAGAATAAAGGGTTTAGGTGGCTGGGGAAGATAGGAATACTTAGATTGAGGACTGGGAATTCGTTATAGCCACAGAGTGAGTAGACTTTAATTCCAGAGTAGGGGGAGGGTCTTGGGTATTTAGGTGGATTGAGATATGGGGGGGGGGGATTAAGAATATGTGAGAAGTAACTCTTGAAAAGGATATGTTGGGGATTAATAGTTCATATTGCTCTTGGTATAACTCAGGTGCTTGAGATTAGCAGCAATCCCTTTCCTGAGGCTGCCTCTTTTTCTTGGTCAGGACTTTACAGTCTATAGTCTATATTCTAGCCAGTCTTGGTGCATGGCAGGGCCTCTGATTGTCACATTCAGGGCTGATTCTGAGTGTCCGCCCCCAGGTAGGCTAGGCCTTCCGCAGCCTGGCTGGGTATAAGGGCTGCCGGTATTCTGGATCCCGCAGGGAGCCCCCTCCCAATCCTGGTGGAGGTTCCTGCCCAGGAAGAGCACCCAGCTCCCCTGCAGGGCAGTCCGCAACTTCGCTGGTCCCTGTGATGACTGGCTATGCCCCCGCAGTTCTGGGAGGAGGCCACCCCTGTCTGTCAACACTGTCTGGGGTCTGTCTACACTGTCCCACCCTTTCGGGGCAGGCACCACTCCTCCAAGCCAACCAGCTCTCCGCGGAGTCCTTTACGAGGCCTCTGTGATGAGCCCATCCCAGGCGTGGGTGGTGCGGCCTTTGTCTCCGGCAATGGTGGCTCTGTTGCCCCCGCTACTAGTTCCTGGCTAGCCTGCTCACCATTTGGAGTTTCCACAGAGCCTGGGGGCCTGTGTGGTTGCACAGGGCTGGGCCTCCCTCCTCGCAGGGGCTTCTAGCCGCTGTCTCCCCGGTGGCCCAGCAGCACTGTTTTCGGCCCTCTCGCTGACCCGGCCGGTGCACTTCCCCGCTCCCTGGCTCTGGCTTCCTGCAGGACTCTTCCCCACCTCTAGCCCCGCACGGAGCCTCCTCTCCCTGTTGCCGGAGTGAGTCTCTCACACAGTCCCTCCCCTGCAAGAGTTCAATTCTGAGTTCCCTATGGTGTTTGCCCTCGCCGCCCCCGCTTCACTGTTGAGACTTCCAGTCACCAGGGAGCCGGAGCTGGCCTCAGTCAAATGTGCCTCTGTGGGCAGAGCCGCCACTGCCCAGAGCCAACCTCGGCCCACCGGCCGGTCGGTCAGGAACGCCTCACCTACTGTCCTGCTGGCCTCCTGTGTCTCTGGGCTGTGCTCCCCTGTGTCCAGATGCTGCCCGCTCCAATTCCTAGGGTCCTGAAGACGTCTCACGCTCCCTATCTTGTTCTGTAGCTGCTTTGGTAATCGAGAACACCATCAGCACTGCTCTCTTCTCTGTCGCCATCTTCTCTCCCCTGATTCTTTTTTTCTTCTTTTTGGGTGTCTGTTCTTGCTTGCTTTTTATTTATTTATTTATTTTTGTTCTTTCCTTGGGTTAACCTCCTTTGATTCCTTGCCTTAGTTGAGCACCCGTCTTTCATAGGAGACTTGTGGAGTTCAATGTTGCCGTCACCCAGATTTTCTCCACTTGCTGTTCTTGGTGTGTCCTTTATTTGGGCTGTCTGGTTGTATTCTGGGCCTATGGGCTTTTAGCAGAAACAAAAACAAACAAAAAATAAAACAAAACAAAAACAAAAAACCCAAAAACAATAAACCAAACCAAACAAAAAAAAATGCAAAAGGAAAAAAGAAACAAAAATGATAATAATAATAAGAAGAAAGGGTTTAGATGGCTGTTCACCCCAATAATCCCTGACTGGTCCAGATGGAGCCTGGACCTGAGGGCTTTTAGCAGAGGGGGAAAAAAAAGAAAGAAAAAAAGGGAGAAAGTCACAAGAGAAAGAGAAGTCAATATTAATAAAGAAAAAGTTTAGGTGTCTGTTCACCCTTTATGGTGTCTGTTTGGTCCAGGTGGAGCCAGGGCCAGTGGGTTTTATCAGGGAGAAAAGAAAGGACAAAGAAAGAAATAAAAGAAAAAAAAATTGGGGAAAGTCACAAGACAAAGACAAAGAGAAATCAATATTAAGAAAGAAAGGTTTTAGGTGTCTGTTCCCCCTTTATGATTTCTGATTGGTCCAGGCAGAGCCAGAACCTGTGGACTTTACCAGGAAGAAAAGGAAAAGAAAAAATTAAAAATAAAAAAAAAAAGAGGACGGAAGAAAAGAATAAAGAAAGGGTTTAGGTGGCTGGAGAAGGGAGGAATACTTAGATTGAGGACTGGGAATGCATTGTAGCCACAGAGTTAGTAGACTTTGATTCCAGAGTAGGGGGAGGGTATTGGATATTTAGGTGGATTGAGATATGGGGGGGATTAAGAATATGTGAGAAGTAACTTTTGAAAAGGATATGTTGGGGATTAATAGTTCATATTGCTCTCGGTACAACTGAGGAGCTTGAGATTAGCAGCAATCCCTTTCCTGAGGCTGCCTCTTTTTCTTGGTCAGGACTTTACAGTCTATAGTCTATATTCTAGCTGGTCTTGGTGCGTGGCAGGGCCTCTGATTGTCACATTCAGGGCTGATTCTGAGTGTCCGCCCCCAGGTAGGCTGGGCCTTCTGCAGCCTGGCTGGATGTTAGGGCTGCCGGTATTGTGGAACCCGCAGGGTACCCTCTTCCACTCCTGGCGGAGGTTCCTGCCCAGGACTAGCAAGGCAGCCACAACTTTGCTGGTCCCTGTGATGACTGGCCCCACTCCCGCAGTTCTGGGAGGAGGCTGCCCCTGTCTGTCAACAGTGTCGGGGGTCCACCTACACTGTCCCGCCCTTACGGGGCAGGCACCACTCCTCCAAGCCAACCAGCTCTCCGCAGAGTCCTTTATGCGGTCTCTGTGATGAGCCCCTCCCAGGCATGGGCGGTGCCGCCTTTCTCTCAGGCAATGGTGGGTCTGTTGCTCTGTCTACTAGTTCCTGGCTCGCTGGCTCGCTGTTTGGAGTTTCTGCGGAGCCTGGGGGCCTGAGTGGTTGCACAGGGCTGGGCCTCCCCCCCTCGCAGGGGCTTCTAGCTGCTGTTTTCCTGGTGGCCCAGCAGCACCGTTTTTGACCATCTCGCCTCCCCCGGCTGGTGCACTTCCCTGCTCCCCTGCTCCCCCGCTCAAGCTTCCCGCAGGACTCTTCTCTGCCTCTAGTCCCGCTTGGAGCCTCCTCTCCCTGTAGCCGGAGTGAGTCTCTCACACAGTCCCTCCCCTGCAAGAGTTCAATTCTGCATTCCGAGATCCCGTTTGCCCTCACTGCCTGCACTTCACTGTTGAGACTTCCAGTTGCCAGGGAGCCAGGAGCTGCCTCAGTCAAACGCGCCCCTCTGGGCAGAGCCACCCCTGCCCAGAGCCGACCTCAGCCTGCTGGAGGTCGGTCAGGAACGTCTCATCTACTGTCCTGCTGGCCTCCTGTGCCTCTGGGCTGTGCTCCCCTGTGTCCAGATGCTGCCCGCTCCAATTCCTAGGGTCCTGAAGATGTCTCACACCTCCTATCTTGTCCTCTAGCTACTTTGGTACTCGAGAACACCATCAGCACTGCTCTCTACTCTGTCGCCATTTTCTCTCTTAGTTCCATTCTGGGTAGATACTTTTTAGGAGACCTCTGATATTTCTATTATAATATTGTAATGCTACAATCTATGTTATGGTAATCTCTGGGATATGTAGAGTAGAAGAAAGCAGAGATAGCATTTTATTGAAAACTAAGACTTTCTGTAACAACTCTAAAGATTCTCAGTGAATATATTGAAAGCTAGTGTATAATGTAAATCTGAGTGTGGTTTTTTCATTGTAGTAAGTTTAGCTTTCATTTCTCAAGTTGTACTACCTAAATCATGAAAATATTGAACTTTCCAACAAGGCCAAGCAAGTAATGTTGAAAAACCTGAAGAAACAGTGGAAGTTCCATATGTAATAAAAAACTTTCTCCAAGGACTCCTCTAGTTTGACCAGTGATATTTCTGTTAGAGTATTGTAAAGTTTCAGTGAATGTTTTGAAAGACATTGGGCTATTTAGAGTAGAAAGATTCAATTATGGCTTTTTAATAAAAACTAAGAGTTTCTGTGATATCTGTGAAGAAGCTCAGTTAATATGTTGAAATCTAATGTTGAATGTAAGAATAAGTGTGGTTTTCCCTTGAAATCAGTTTAGAATTGAGTTTCTCAACTGTGTTCTACTTAAAGAATAAAAAAACACTGAATTTCCCCAAAAAGCCTAGCAAGCTATGTTGAAAAACTTGATGAAACAGTGAAGTGCCATGTATACCAAAGCAATACACTTTCTCCAATGATCCCTTTAGTTAAACCAGTGATATTTCTTTTAAAGTATTGTAAAATTATGGTGTTCATTTTGGGAATCACTGGGATATCTAGACTAGACAGAAACATAGGTAGTGTTATAAAGAAAACTAAGAGTAAATTTTCTGTGATACTTGTGAAAATTTTCAGTGAATATGTCGAAATCTAGTGTACAATGTAAATAAGTATGGTTTTCTCATTGAAATTATTATAGCATTAAGTTTCCAAAGTTGGTACTAATTTAACAAAACAACAACAACAACAGCAACAACAAAACTCTGAGTTTTCTGGAAAGCAAGTAATGTTGAAAAACCTGAAGAAAAGGAAGTTACATATATAACAAAAAGTACACTTTCTCCAATGATTCCTCCATTTAGAACACTGAAATTTCTATTAGCGTATTTTAAAGATTCAGTATGTGTTTTGGGAAACACTGGGATATCTAGAGTCGAAAGAAGTAGAGATTTTGTTTTAATGAAAAGTAGGAGTTTTTGTGATATCTGTGAAGATTCTCAGTGAATATGTTGAAATATAATGTAGGATGTAAGAATGAGTGTGGCTTTCTAATTGAAATCAGTTTAGCATTCAGCCTCTCAAACTTATAATACTTAAACCATAAACAAACAAACAGTTTTCCAACAAGGACTAGAAAGTAATGTTGAAAAGCTTGGAGAATCTGAGAAGTTCTATATGTACCAAAGCAATACACTTTTCCCAATGATTCGTCCAGTTAGAACAGTGATATTTCTGTTAGATTATTGTAAATTACTGTCTGTATTTTGGTAAAAACTGGGACATCTACAGTAGAAAGAAGCAGAGATAGCACTTTAATGAAAGCCAAGAGTTTCTGTGATATGTGTGAAGATTCTCAGTGAATATGTTTAAATCTACAGAAGAATGTAAAAATGAGTGTAGTTTTCACCTTGAAGTCAGATTAGCATTCACTTTCACATTTTTGTACTATATAAACTATGAAAAGACTGAATTTTCCAACGGGAACTATAAAGTAATGTGGAAAATCCTGAAGAAAGTATATATATATATATACTCCTTCTCCAATAATTCCTTTGTTAGAATAGTGATATTTCTCTTAAAGTATTTTACAGATTAAGTTTTCCTTTTTGGGAAACTGGAATATCTAGAGTTGAAAGAAGCAGAGATAGCACTTTAATGATAATTAAGAATTCTGTGATATCTGTGAAGGTTCTAAGTGAATATGTTGACATTTCCTATAGAATGTAAGAATGAGTGTTGTTTTCTGATGGAAATCAGTTTAGCATTCACTTTCTCAAGTTTGTACTACGTGGTGTAAATCATGACACCACTGAGTTTTCCAACTAGGCCAAGCAAGTAATGTTGAAAACCCCGAAGAAACTGTGAAATTCCATATGTACTGATGAAACACTTTCTCCAATGATTCCCATAGTTAAAACAGTGATATATCTGTTAGAGTATTGTAACATTTAAGCATTCATTTTGGGAAATACTGGGATGTCTAGTGTAGAAAGATGCAGAGATAGCATTTTAATTAAAACTAAGAGTTTCTGTCATACCTGTGAAGATTCTCAATGAATATGTTGAAATCTGTAGAATCTGTGTGTTTTTTCATTGAATTCAGTTTAGCATTCAGTTTCTGAGATACATACTAGTTCAGCCATTAAAACTGAGTCTTATAACAAGGACTAGCAGTAATGTTAGATGGAAGAGTGAAGTTTCATGTGTACAAAAGAAGTATAATTTTTCCAATGATTTATTTATATATAACAGTGATATTTATGTTATAGTATTTTAATGTTTCAGTGTGTGTTTTGGAAACACTGGGATATCTAGAGTAGAAAGAGCAAAGATAGCATTTTAACAAAAACTAAATTTCTGTGATATCTGAACAACTGATATGTTCAATCTCCTGTAGAATGTAAGAATGAACATGGTTTTATCATTGAAACCAGTTTAGTATTCAGTTTCTCAAATTTTACTTCTTTTTTTAAAGACTTTAAAAAAAATTTTGTTGTTGTTGTATTACATCCATCCCCTTTTTTTTTCCTTTTTCTTTCTTTTCTTTTTTTCTTTTTTTTTCTTTTAATTTTATTGTTGTTGTATTACATCCATCCCCTTTTTGCTCCCCTCTGTCCCCCTCCCCACCCACCCATTCCCCCCAAAGTCAATCCCACCTGTTGTCCATGTCCTTTATACTAGGTTTCTTTATACTAAGTTCTTGTCTAAGCTGCTCCCCTTCCCTGCCTCTGCCTCCCCCCTCCCCCCAACCCCTTTCTCCCTGACCACTGAGGGCCTATTCACTGTATTCATATATTTGGTTCTGTTTTGCTTGTTGTTAGTTTTGTTCATTATTGTCCTGTTATGGGTGAGATCATATGGTATTTGTCCTTCACTGACTGTCTTATTTCACTAAGCATAATACTCTTCAGTTCCATCCATGTTGTTGCAAAGGGTACGAGTTCCTTCTTTCTTTCTGTACTTCTTACACCATGAAAAAACAGTTTTTAAACAAACCTAACAAGTAATGTTGAAAATCCTGAAGAAAGTGTGAAGTTCCATATTTACCAAAGAAACACTCTTTCTCCATGGATTCCTTTAGTTAGAAAAGTGATATTACTGTTAGAGTATTGTAAAGTTTCTGTGTGCATTTTGGGAAACACTGAGGTATCTAGGTTATAAAGAAGCAGTGATTGCACTTTAATGAAAATGAAGAATTTCTTTGATATCTGTGAAGATTCTTAGTGAATATGTAGAAATCTAGTGTGTAATGTAATAATGAGTGTAGTTTCTCATTTAAATCAGTTTAACATTTATTTTTCTAGTTTGTACTTATTAAACCATGAAAACACTGAAGTTTCCAAAAATGTCTAGCAATATTTAAAAACCTGAAGTAACTGTTAAGTTCCTTATGTATGAAAGAAATAGTCTTTCTCCAATGATTTCTTTATTTAGAAAATTGATATTTCTGTTAGAATATTGTAAAGTTTCAGTGTGTGCTGGAGACCCCTGACCTGCAGATGTACCTTGGTGTCATGGATGAAATGAATGCTTCCCTGGTAGCTTGTCCTAGGGGAGCTAAGGCTAGCAAATGTCTGAGACAAATGCCTCAATTGCTCTTCTCCAAGGTCTTTTATTGAGTGCAGTAAGCTTAGGGGCATATAGCATGCAGGTAAAGCTCATCAATCAATGTTAAACAGTGCTAATTACAGAAAACAAAATTATTCAGGAATAACAATTGAAGGAACACTGAGGTTTGCATCAGGTTAGGGTGTGTTCACAATTAGGAAGGGTGAGTTTATTTAAAGTTAAAATGAAAACCTCTACTGCTGGAACAATAGTGCGATCAAAAGAGGTAAAAGAATAGGGCACATTTCAGAGTACATAAAGCATTTACTCATGGCCCAATTTCCACCAGGGCCCACTGGTTATAACACTAAGGCACATATGCACACAGCTTTCCTGGTTTTCTGGTCAGGTCTTAACAGGCTTCATTTCCTTCTCCTGGCCTGCTCATTGCTCCAAGTCTCAATACTTTCCCAGAGGGACTTTGACATATTCCCCTTTTTTGTTTGATATCACCATGATGGTCAAACCAATGAATCCTGCCACCTGTTTTTGCAAATGGGGCCCTGCAAGAACAATTTGTAGATATGTCTCAAAACACAGAATATTATAATAATAAATAGGCATCCAGCAGCTCCCATTACCCATACTCTTCATCAAACCAGGTTTTGGGTTCAGCCATTGGAGGTTGTCATTCAAAGTTTGAAAAACACTTTGCCTGGTCAGTTTTTTAATATCCTCAAGTGTTGATGTAACTCCAATTGCAGTCGATCAACCTTACCTTTCAGGTTGGTGGAAAATGCCCCCTGTAAGTGGTGGTGTATTTCTTCCCAAGAATGTTGGCTGGCTTTAGGGGAGTAATGCACAGTTTGGAAAAGGCAGGATCACAGGTAAGGCGTTGACAGGCTGCAAGAGCATTCTGCCATTCCCCCAGACATATTACCACTGATTCTATGGCTGAGAGTTGGGTAAGGATCTCTTGATCAATTTACATCAGCTAGAGCATTTCCTAAGTGGTATTAGTAAGAAGAGCATCATCAGCATGAGCAATTGGAACTGATTCCACTAGAACGACACTTGCTGCAGTCACAGTGGCATCAATGACAATGGCAGAAACAATAAATGAAATAAGCATGCCAAGAAACCTTTTCACTCTAACTTTGGAGAGTGCTTTATTAAGGGCCACTAACTCTCCAGGATCTTACCATTGGAGAGTAATATTGACAGGTAACCAGGTCTCTGTTTGTCTGCTGAGCACAAACATGGTAGTGAGGTTAAGTTCTGTTATGTTGGTATGAGCAAAGCAACTGGCATAGATGGCTCCTGTGCCAGTTTGTAAATTGTAACTATTAGCTCCTTCATGAAGTTCCAGTTGGGGAGATCCTTGTAGGGCCAGGAACATATAAGGGTGTGAGGTACACACCATAACCTAGGTGTTATTAATTTTGTCAATAAAATAATATCCCTTTCTACTTTTTGCATCCTCAATATATCAAAGCTGGGCAAGGGTTCTTTCAATAAAACATATCCCAATTTTCCAGGTATTAACATGCCAGGTACTGGAATGATTAACATATTTGGCTCTTAGTATGGGGACACCAGTCCCTCTACTGTTCCAACCCAGACTACTATGAATAATGTCTGGCCATGCAGAAACTTTAGCATATCCTATGGTGCCCTTAACCTTCCATTTTGCACTGCAGTTCTCCACTACTAGTGGCGTGTCATAGATGTTGATCATGGAGGGATGCTGATCTCAGCACAGGGTCCAAGAGACCAGACTGGAAAGCTTAGGTTCTAATTTACAAAGAGGGGCATCTAATGGATCCTCACTGTCCCCATTTGTTTCTCTTGTAAAGCCTACAGTCCTAATCAAGAAGACATTGGCTTCAGTTTTTTTTTTTTTTTTTTTTTTTTTACCATGAATGATATAGGCATACCACTTAGAAATAATTGACAAGCACATGCTATCCAAAAAGTGGAGAAGCAAACAGATAAATGGTCAGAAACATAGGCAGTACCTTCAGGGACCCATAGCCAAAGGGTCCATTACAAGGAAGCCAATTTCCCCGTTTATTTAGTGTTATTGTTGGAAAGTGGGGGTTTAGTATTCCACCAGGTATGAAGCTTAAACATTGATGCATCAAGGATATGGCTTCAATACACATGGCCATTCTCTGAGGAGGCCATTCCAGAACCACCAAGATACAATAAGATGGTGAGAATCAAACCAATCTTGGTAGAATTGGTTGATATCACAGAAAGATATGCTAGAAATCTATTTTCTAGGGTGTCAGTGACCCTATTATCAGCCATAATCTTCTCAGCCCTTGTATTAAGGGCCTTCAAATCCATCTTTGTTACTTCATGGGACTCAAACAGGGCTTCAGAGACTGTCAGTTGGTCTCCATTCCTTCATCAATGGCTCTGGTCCTTCAATGTCTGTCTGTCAGTGTCACCTCTGCTAGCTGGTCAGTCATCTCCTCCAGTTCCCCGAGCCTGTTGTTTTGTGTTATCCACATGTGACAGTGTGGATATTGGGCCATGGTAGGGTTTTACTCATTTGGCTGGAATCCACAAAGGTCCTGTGGGGAACGGAACACAAGCATACCCTTTTGCCCATGTTATCAATTCAACTGATCCTTCTCATTTTCCATTTCCAATTGGGTCCTTATATAGGATGGGAGAACGGGAACCATTCTTGATTTTTTTTTTTTTTTTTTGCAAAGTATCTTTCAATGGGGACTTGTAATCAATTTTTAAAATCACAATTAATAAATTATAGGTGTATACAGCCATCATTAATAATATTTTTGGTGAGGATTCCTGGCTACTCCTTTTTTGTTTATTAAGGAGAGTCTTAAGAGTAAGGGGAGTTCATCTGACAATTGGTTGGCCAATAGGGTTATACAGTATTCAATTTTATGTTGAATTTTCCAGTTTTGTAAAAGAGATTGAACAGACCTAGAAATATATCCTGTACCTATTATCAGTCTTAATTTGATTGGGGCACCCTAAAAAACTAAAAGTCTCCAGCCAATGGACTTCGATATGCTTTTCTGACTTGCCAGTGAGGACAGAGGCATGAAGAGCACCTGAGTAAGTATCTATGGGAACATGGATATACTTTAGTTTTCCAAAAGGTGGTAGTGAGTTACATCTGTTTGCCAGATGGAACATGATTCAAGGCTACAAGTGTTAGTACCCTGGGATGGCAGGGACTTGCCAATGGCCTGGCAGTCAGGACATTGTCACACAATTTGATTTGCCTGAGATTTGCTGATGCTTCCTTAGGGCCTGGCTGTTCTGATGAAAAAAGTTATGTGAGTCAGCTGCTTAATGAAAGCTATCAATAACAATGACTAAAGCACCCACCTTGGTATTGCCCTCAGTCATAGGTCCAGGCAAACCAGAGTGAGAATGGATATGGGTTACAAACAGGGGATGGGTCCTATTGTCTATGACTTTGAAGAGTAATGAAGAGTGAAAGCAATTGAAGATCAATACTAGTTTTCAGAAATGCCTGATTGATGTTAAGACCAGAATCAACAGTATAACCGAAATCACAAACAAGATTGAGAGGTCCTGAGGGCCAATGCTGGAGTGCTAAAATAGCTCTAGAAATTTCTGATCGCTTGGTTGAGGAATATCCTTGTGAGACATTTTCCCCTTTGCCACCTTCCTGCTAAGTGATGGCAGCCTTACCAGGTTTTCCAGATCCGTCAACACAGTGAGAGCTCCCTCAATGGGTGATTGGCCATACTTACTCTTCAATCTGATGTTAAGCATGGTGATATTTTGCAAGAACTTGCCTGGAGGGAGGTGTATCTCTGATCTCCCAACATAATTTACTAAGGCACATTGAAAATCAAAAGATTGAGAAAACAATTAATGTAGATATAGCTGGATAAGGGGGATGTGAATGGATGCTGGATCATGTCCAAATAGTTGAACCAAGCACTCCCACCCCTTAATAATAAGAGCACATTGGGAACTGACATAGGTGGTGATAGTTCAGTTGGGTTGATGAGATAAGAACAATCATTCATGCAATCATACCCAAAGAAAGAAGCAATTGGCCAATAAAACCAGTCAGTGTATCTAAGGTCAGAAAACAGAAGAGTTGGGCTGGTGTGGAAGGATCAATTCTAGACAATTGTCAGTGCTGAAGGTGTTTGCCCTCCAACTCAAGTTATTTAAGGGTCAGGGAGGATAGAGTCGGGGTAGAGTGAAGGTTAAATTCCCTTTAAGAGAATTGAACAGATGACAGGGCTTCTCTTTGCCACAATGAGGGCACACTTTAGGCAGGGAGCCACAGTTATCCCTCTTCCCCCTGATGTGGCATTAGTGACATTACTGACATTCCTTATGCATATCGCCAGGCTTCCCACAATTAAAATATTTGATGTCTCAAAGAGCAGCAATGATTTTGGGCATAGCAGTGGTGACAGCAAGACTAGCCCTATGCTCCTATGTTCCTATGTCCTGACAAGCCTTAACAAACTGTCTAATATTCGTGGCTATCAGCTGGATAGAGTTAAGGGCTGATTGGCAGTCCAGGTTGGCATTGTCATAGGCCAGTTGGAGGAGTAAAGCCGTGGCTGCCTCTTCACTCTCAATCTGTTTCTGAATGGCTTCCTAGGGTCAGTCAACAAAACTTAAATAAGGTTCAGTAGCTCCTTGATGAATATTAGTGAAGGAGCCCTGTAGCCTTAGTAGTTCTGGTGTCTAGAACAAGTTTAAATGCTCTAAGAGCCATGAATGAACTTTGAGCAAACACCAGTGGACTCATCTTAGCCTGTTCCCTGGGGCTGGCAAATTGTTCTATCCCCATAAGCATTTTAAAGGTGACTTAACTCCTGCTCCCATTATTCTCCATAGCCTGCTTGCAGCATTTCTCTTAATATTCAGATTTCCAAACTGGGAGTTGAATGGGAGTCAGGACATTCCTAAAGTGATCCAGTCACAGGGGTACATGTGATGTATTTACATATAGTGGTATAAGCCCAGAGGTATAAGGAGATTGAAACCCATGCTCTTTAACACTTTTCTTTTCTTTCTTTTTTTTTTTTTTTTGCTTTTTAAAAATTTTATTGTTGTTGTGTTAAATCCATCCCCTTTTTGCTCCCCTCTGTCCCCCTTAACACTTTTCTTAAGATCCTTATATACCTCAAAAGACATAGGCTTGTGAGTGGGTTTTTCACCACTCTTCTAACGCTTCACAACTATAGGAAATGCTTGCATAGCTTCACAATCCCCTCATTGCATGGCCTGTAACAAAAATTTCTGCATTATGTGGGAGCCTTTAGGAGGAATTGTAGCAGTTGGTGGCATATGGGGAAGCAACTCTGCCAGTGGAGGGGGCAGATGTTGATCCAAACTATCTGGTTCATGCCACTCAGGAGTGCTTGCCCCTGGAGGCTTCTCCCAACCCTGTAGTAGACTCAGAATCAGCCTCTTCCTCCTCAGTAAGGGGAACACAAACCTTGTCCTTTGTACAGGCATTTTGAGGGTAATCATAAATATTTTCTTCAGCCTTATGAGCCCTGGTTTGCAAAGGCACCAACACTGTCCTAACAATTTTCCAAGTGACCAAATTTTGAGCTCTGATGTGGGTGCCACTATCCTGGAGCCAAGTCAGTTTCTGCCTGACTCTTTCCTAAACATCGAGACCTAGCATCCTCTATCAGAAAACCAAGGGTAATAATCCTTGACAACTTTTAAAGATGCAATTAAAGTTTTTAAAACTCAGCTAGGGATTAATGTGGTGGACACAAATGTGCCAATTGTAGGGAATTACCCATTGGTCATCTGATCCCCTTTTATGTGTCTCAGGTTCTATCCCAGGCACTTGCAGTAACCAGGAGGGCTCAAGGAGTTAGGTATATAACCCTTATATTGCTACCCCTTGAGTAAATCATAAAGCAATTACTGGAAATGTGGGAGTCCCTACAAGGTCCCTGCACATCTCAAGAATTGACCCTAGACACCTCCATGAGACCCCAACTCAGGAGGGGCTATTCAATCACTCAAGCCTGGGGGAGGAAGTGTGTCTTCAGAGTTTGACCAGAGCCGAAACATTCTTTCAGCAACTGAAGCAGAGAGAAATAAAATCATGGAGGATGGGAAGAAAGAAATGAAACTGAAATGGCAGAAAAACCAGCTTTAGAATTTCTCTTTATCTTTGACACACTGGTGGATATACAGAAAGTCAGTACCACTCTTCTTTATAGTGGGATGATGGCACCAATTCCTGTTGATGAAGGTCTGCCATCCAGGTTTGTGGCTCATAGCCTCCTGGCATGGTGAAGCTCAAAGATTAGACCTCTGACCCCACAGTTGGGTGCCAGATTAGACCCCTGACCTGCAGAGATTCCCTGATGCTGCAGATGAAATTAAGACTTCCCAGGCAGCTTGTGCTATGGGAGAGAAGGGTGATGAATGTTTGAGAGACAAATGCCTCAATTGCTCTCCTCCAAGGTCTTTTATTGAGTGCAGTAAGCTTAGGGGCATATAGCATGCATATAAAGCTCATCAAGCAATGTCAAATGGAATAATAATTTAAGAACACTGAAATCTCTCTCAGGTCAGGGTGTGTCCATAAAATAGGGATGGTGAGTTTATTTAAGGTTAAAATGAAAACCTCCACTACTGATACAATAGAGCAATCAAGAGAGCTAAAATAACAGGGCAAGTTTCAAAGGACAAAGCAGTTTTTCATGGCCCAATTCTCACTAGGGCTCACTGTCTATAGCATTGAGGCAGCTTTCTGGTCAGAGCTTTCAGGCTTCTTCCCTTTGCCTGGCCTGCATGGGGCTCCAAGTCTTGACAATTTCCCTGGGAGAACTAGACAAGAGTGTGTTCTGGGAAATGATGTGATATCTAGAATAGAAAGAAGCAGAGTATGCACTTTAATGAAAACTAAGAGTTTCTGTGATGTTTGTCAAGATTCTCAGTGAATATGTTTAAATCTAGGATATATTGTAAAGATGAGTGAGGTTTTCTCATTGAATCAGGTTGGTATTCACTTTCTTATGTTTGTATTCCATAAACCATCACAACACAGGTTACCAACAGGGGCTAGCAAATAATGTTGAAAATCCTGAAGAAACAGTGAAGTCCCATATGTACCAAAGAAATACACTTACTCCAATAATTCCTCTAATTTGACCAGTGATATTTTGGTTAGAGTATTGTAAAGTTTCAATGTGCATTTTGGGAAGCCATCTGATATCTAGAGTAGAAAGAAGCAGAGATGTTGCTTTAATAAAAATTAAGATTTTATGTAATATCTGTGAAGATTCTCAGTGAATATGTTGAAAGCTAGATAGAATGTGAGAATGAGTGTGTTCTCATTGAAATCAGTTTAACATTTAGTTTCTCATGTTAGTACTACGTAAACTATGAAAACACATAGTTTGCCAACAAGGCCTAGCAAGTAACATTGAAAAACATGAAGAAACGGAACTTACAAAATGTACCAAAGAAATACACTTTCTCAAAAAAAAAAAAAAAAAAATACTGGTTGAGTTCTGGCAAGATGGAGGAGGATTAATTGGAGCTACACCAATCTCCTCCCAGGTCCCATCTGGAATTACTTTTTTGGAGAAAAAGTCAGCTGGAATTACCAACAGAACACCAGCTGGAAAGAAGTCCTATAATCACAGACAGAACAGAAGAGGGTGCTTCATCCCAACGTGACTGGTAGGAATCCTGAAAACTTGAGAGGGCTGACTGGGACCCCACCAAATATGGCAGCTAAAGGGATGGAGCCAGGGGCTCCACCTGAGAAGGGTGGGCTCTGCTCCCCCAGCTGGGTATCCTAGCCTACAGCAGCATGTCAAAGAGTAGAGCAGCACACAACTGAAGAGGATGGAAAGCTAGTATACTAGCCTAAGAGAGTACTGGAGACACAGAACTACTAGAGTGACCACAATGAAAAATATTGGCACCCACCTATCCTGGGTTCCAGCAGAGGGAGGGTGGAGAGGACTGGAGACACATGGGGGAAGTTTGCAGTGCTGGCATGGAGGAGAGAAGTGGGGAAGGAGCTGTGGGGATCCCAGTGCTGACTCATCACCAAAACCTCTGGTGGCCTGCACTGTGCCAAGCGGCTTCCATCTGAGGGCTCCTTATAGCCCAGTCCACTGGAAGCAATCTGCCCCACCCAGCAGTGCCTGAGCCTGGTGCCTGATTACAATTCTTTAATTTACATCTAAATAAACCTTTCCTGCCCTGCCCTGTCTGAGCATAGATACAATAATTGCCACCTGAAGAGGTACCTCTTGCCCAGCAGCTCCTGGGCTGGGTGGCCAATTACAAACTCTCTGAATTACAGCTGGGGCAGTCAGTCAGCCCCACACAGTGGCATGCAAACCTGGTGGCTGATCGTGGACTCATTGCTTTGCAACTGAGTCAGTCCTGGGCCTGGCAGCTGATTACAAACTCTGACTTACAGCTGGGTCAGTCAGCCCTGCACAGTGGTGTGTGAGGCTGGTGGCTGATTTTAGATTCATTGCTTAGCAACTGAGTCAGTCCTTCTTGCTCAGCAGAGCCTGGGCCTGGAAGCTGATCAAAAACTCATTGGATTACAATTGCACCTTGCTGTCTAGCCCAGCAGCTCCTGAGCCTTGTGGATGAACACAGATTCATTGGATTACAATTGGATCTTACTGCCTCGCCCAGTGGCACCTGAGACTGATGGCTGATCACAGATTCATTGATATACATCTAAATCGGCCCCACCAGGCTGCACCGGAGTTAGTGGCTAATCCATTGGATTACAGTTGAAGCTCTCTGTCTAGCCCAGCTGGGCTGAGTTTGGTAGCTGATTCATTGATTTAAAACTGAATTGCTCTGTCACCCCAAGCTGCATCTGAGCCTGGTGGTGGATCACAAATAGGTAGGATTACAACTAAAGCAATCCTTCCAGCCTAGCAGTTCCTTAGCCTGGCAGCTGATCAGTCTTATTGGATTACAACCAAACCTAATAATGAGGGGAAAAAGAAACAGTCTATCACCAAAAGGAAAGGAGGAATCCCCAGAGAGATCACTAAATAAAACAGTTACAAGCAACTATCAGATATGGAATTCAAAATAATGATGATAGAGAAGCTCAATGAACTCAGCCAGCTCAAAGAAAACTACAAACAACTCCAGGGGAACTATGAAGAACTCCAGGGAAGATAAAAGGAACTTACTGAGAACTACAGCAGCATTAAAAAGAACATAGAAACTATCAATAAGAGCCAGGAGGAAATAAAGAATATAGTTTCTGAATAGAAGAATACAGTAGAAGGAATCAACAGCAGGCTAGAGGAAGATGATCAGATCAGCAAGCTAGAGGACAATGTAGAAAATATTCCAAGACAGTGCAACAGAATGAAAAAAGACTGAACAAGAAAGAAAAGATTTTAAGAGAGCTGCAGGACAACATGAAATGCAATAATACCCAGATCATAGGGATACCAGAAGGAGAAGAGAAACAAGAAATGGAAAACCTGTTAAAAAAAGTAATGATAGAAAACTTCCCTAACATGATGAGTGAAAACATTACTCAAGTTCAGGAAACACAGAGGATTCCAATGAAGATGAATCTAAACAGACCCACTGCAAGACACATTATAATTAAAATGGCAAATTTCAAAGATAAAGAGAGAATTCTAAAAGCATCAAGAGAGAAACAGCAAATAACACATAAGGGGGCTCCAATAAGTGTATCAAATGATTTCTCAACAGAAACAATACAAGCCAGAAGGTAATAGCAAAAAATATTCCAAGCAATGGGAAACAAAGGCCTTCAACCAAGAATACTCTACCCAGCAAGGCTTTCATTCAAAATGCAAGGAGAAATAAGTAGTTTCTGAGACAAAAGAAGACTAAAAGAATATATCTCTACCAAATCAACATTGCAAGAAGTGCTAAAGGGACTGCTTTTAAAAAATGAAGAAACAGAGAGACAGAGATGAACACAGGTACAAAGTGAGAAAATGGCAACAAATAAGTATCAATCAATAATAACCTTAAATGTAAAAGGAATTAGTGTGGTTTTCTGATTGAAATAATTTTAGCATTCAGTTTCTTTAGTTTGTGCTATTTAAAACAATCAAAAGACCTAGGGTAGTTGAATGGATAAGAAAACATGACCCACATATAGGCTGTTTATAAGAAACACACCTTAGAACAAAAGATCAAAACAGATTGAAAGGGAAGGGATGGAAAAATATATCCCAAGCAAATGGATATGAAAAAAAGCCTGGAGTAGCAATACTTATTTCAGTCAGAATAGATTTTACAATGAAGGCCATAAAAAGAGACAAAGAAGGACATTTCATAATACTTAAGGGAACAATCCATCATGAAGATATAACTCTGATAAACATATGCACCCAACACAGGAGCTCCCAAATATATAAGGAAAATCTTGAAGGATTTCATAAAGGATATAGAAAGCAACACACTAAATAGTAGGGGATTTTAATACCCCACTGTCAACAATGGACAGGTCTTCCATACAAAACACACCAAGGAGATTGTGGCATTGAACAACACTCTAGAAGGAACGGACTTAACTGATGTATACAGAGCCATTTACTTAAAGAAGCAAAAACATTCTTTTTTGCACGTGGAATATTCTCTAAGATAGAACACATGATATGTCACAAGACAAACCTCCACAAATACAGGAAAATTGAACTGATACAAAGCATCTCCTCAGATTAAAATGGCTTGAAACTAGAAACCAAACTCAAGGAAAAAATCCAAAAGCACTCTAACTCATGGAGATTGAATAACATGCTTTAAAGTAAGGAATGGGTAAACAATGAGATCAAAGGTGAAATAAAAAAGTTTCTGGAAACAAATGACAATAAATACACAACAGTCTAAAACCTATGGGACACAGCAAGGGCAGTCCTCAGAGGGAAATTCATAGCAATACAGGCCTACTTGGAAATGTCAGAAGAAGCAAGTGTAAGAATGACTGGTTTTATTTATTTTTTATTTTTTTTAAATTTTATTGTTTTTGTATTACATCCATCCCCTTTTTGCTCCTCTGTCCCCCTCCCTACCCACCCATTCCCCCCAAAGTCAATCCCAACCTGTAGGTTGGTTCCTTTATACTAGGTTCTTGTCTTTTTTTTTTTTTTTTAATTGCTCAGTAAAATTTTATTAGATTATTATTTTCTTTATTTCTTTTTTTAATTTAAATTTTATTGTTGTTGTATTACATCCATCCCCTTTTTGATCCCCTCTGTCCCCCTCCTCACCCACCCATTCCCCCCAAAGTCAATCCCACCTGTTGTCCATGTCCATGGTTCCTTTATACTAGGTTCTTGTCTAAGCTGCTCCCCTTCTTTGCCTCAGCCTCTTCCCTCCCCACAACCCCCTTCCCCCTGACCACTGAAGGCCTATTCCTTGTATTCATATACTTGGTTCTGTTTTGCTTGTTGTTAGTTTTGCTCATTATTGTCCCGTAATGGGTGAGATCATGTGACATTTGTCCTTCACTGACTGGCTTATTTCACTAAGCATAATACTCTCCAGTTCCATCCATGTTGTTGCAAAGGGTACAAGTTCCTTCTTTCTTTCTGCTATATAGAATTCCATTGTGTAAATGTACCAAAGTTTTTTATCCAATCATCCAGTGATGGGCACTTAGGCTGTTTCCAGCACTTGGCTATTGTAAATAGTGCCGCTATGAACATAGGTGTGCATAGGTTCTTATGAATTGGTGTTTCAGGATTCTTTGGGTATAGTCCAAGTAGTGGAATTGCTGGATCAAAAGGCAGTTCCATTTTTAGTTTTTTAAGGAAACCCCATACTGTTTTCC